>JAMPIV010013961.1:0-118027 GCA_024509875.1 Oreohelix idahoensis | reverse complement strand
CTGGATGCGTTCGGATAGAATGGTCTAAAATTTTACTCTCTACTAAAAATTATATCTAGTTCTAGCTCTTTACGCAAATTTTAAAGCCCAAACTTCGGTAATTTATTAATAATAACAGTAGCATAAAAGCAATTCAAACATGTTTTGGGGACTTCTTCCTTCTTCTTCTTCTCTTGCAGATTACGCACACAATTCTTTTGATGGATTACACCGTCAGATACGAAGTTCTCATGATGAAATTCTGACCTGTTGTTTGAAAGTTCCTCTATTATACTCACATTAATAGCTTTGTGTTTAGTGTTGAGTCATTGGGCCAGTATATCTTTCTTAACTGGTCATTACAGAGGACAGTCCTGTAGTAGTAAACATGCTCAGCAGTTAGTTTGTTCGTTTAATCCACATTGTGCACAGTGGTGAAGCAGACAATCGTAGCTTGTGCATGTGTTTATTCAGTTTGTTATGTATGCCCTGTCCTGAGTCGAAAAATAGTTATCTGTCCCTGCCGGTCGAGAGTGTGATAGTCGTCTTTGGGTTGGTTCTGTTCTCTTCTGATAGTCTGGATAGCTCTCTTTTTCTCAAAAATATGTGACTTCACTTTACATCTCTCTTGTTCACATTCTCCTCCCTTTTTTACATGCAAGGTGTTATCTGCGTTTTCATTCCAGGCATGTACACCTTGTTTCAATGAGATGGTATACCCCAACATGAAGTATGGATTCTCTTTTTTGGCAGCTACCTTGTTTAGTTATTCATTTCTCTCAGACAAAATGCGGGAGTTTTACAGTTTACCACCCTTACGACCCCCACCGAGCTTTGCAGGGGACCCCACCCCCAGACCCCCCCCCCCCCCCCCCCCCCCCCCCCCCGATGCATCTTGTCCACACCACACTGGTGTGAGGATGGATACTTCCTTTTATGGTCGGACTACAGGTTGGCAGTCATGAGTTGGTGGATTATAATTTATCATATTTGCAGCTTGCTCTAGAGCTTGAACCTCAGCTGTATAGTTGGAACAGAATTTACCAGTGGGAATGTGCCAGTCTCATAGTGGTTGTCAGGATATGAGATAAAGATACCGGCACCTCCATTCCTAACAGCATTAGTTGCTGATCCATCTGTATAGGCATGTATCCATGATTGATCGGGATAGCTTTCTTGGATCATACTCAATGTAGCAGTTCGTTTTTGCAGATCATTATACTCACATCCACTTGTGAGACCACTGACTGATGTATTAATTTGGAGGGCACTGCTGGCCTGCTCCCATGGTACAGGGTATAGGGTGGGCTTCAGTGGTGTTGTCTTCATGGATAGGTCTTCTTGATGCTGTCTTAGAAGTCTTTTCCCCCGATGCACAAAGCTGCTACGCTTTAGACGTCCCAATGCCAGATCATCTAGTCTTGCCTTCATTGGGTGCATTGGCATACTGTTGTACTTTTCCATCTGGATCATGGTTTTTGTGTCTCTTCTATGGGACAATGTCTGTAATCCAGCAACCTTCTGCATCCCTGTTATTGGTGTCGTTTTCATGGCTCCTGTAATGAGCCTGAGAGCTTGATTTTGCACCTTGTCCAAAGCCTGCCGATGTGAGTTTAGCAGCTGATGACCATGCTGCTGAGCTAAACTCTAAGTGTGGTCTTATTACTCCATTATAAATCTTCTTTAGATTTCGTTCATTTGCTCCCCAGTTGGTACCTGCTAATTTTCTGAGTATGCCTAGTCGTCTTCGGGCCTTTCCTTCTGCATTTTCAATATGCTTATTCCATGTGAGCCTTTGGTCAAATGTCACCCCAAGATAGGTGGGGTAGCTTTCTTCCTTGATCACGGTTGTCCCTAGGTGTATGTTAGCTGATTTGTCCTTGGGGGGCGAGGGAGAACAGTGTTGTGGAGGTTTTGTCTGTGTTTATTGTGATAAGCCATTTCTCTGCCCATGACACTAGCATGTCTGCTGCCCGCTGCATTCTATAATTTGCTGTGGTGACATTTTCATCAGCGCACCAGAGTACTAGGTCATCTGCATATAAGGCAGCTTTAACTCCTGCAGGGAGATCTTTCACCAGGTCATTGATGTAAACAAGGAAGAGTGTTGGTAAAATTACTCCTCCTTGAGGTACCCCCTGATGGAGAAACACTTTTCTGCTCTGCAGACCGTCAAGAGTGACTCTAGTTCTCCTGTTATGCAAGTATGACTGGATCCATTTCATCATGTTGCCTTGGATTCCACTTCTCCTAAGTTTTGCAATGAGGCCATCTTTCCACACC
The DNA here is from genome assembly GCA_024509875.1 of Oreohelix idahoensis. Taxonomy (NCBI): domain Eukaryota; kingdom Metazoa; phylum Mollusca; class Gastropoda; order Stylommatophora; family Oreohelicidae; genus Oreohelix; species Oreohelix idahoensis. The sequence continues at coordinate 115,765 of JAMPIV010013961.1, read as the reverse complement.
TTGTCAAAGGCCTGCTTGAAGTCGACCCAGATCGTTAGGACCTTTTTCTTCTCCTGGAAGGCATCTTCTATTGCTTGAGACAAGTAAGTAACTTGGTCTTCTATACTGTAGCATTCTCTAAATCCAGCTTGTTCCGGCACCAGGAGCTGCTCAGACTCTAAATACCATTTCAATCTGTGGTTGACTATTCGCTCCATAGTCTTCCCAACACAGCTTGTGAGACTGATTGGCCGGTAACTTGCAGCCTCGGTCTTACATTTCCCTTTCTTTAGTATGGGTATTGTGATGGCTTCTCTCCATACTTGGGGTACCGTTCCTTTCAACCAGCTGTGGTTGAATATCTCAAAGCAGTTTTGTCTTTGCTGCTGAGCTCAGATTTACTAGCATTTCGTTGCTGATTTTGTCTGGGCCGGGTGTGACTTTTGAAACTTAAGCTTGGAAATAGCCTTCTGTAGTTCTCCTAGTGTGATGGGTTCCCTCATTGGGGCAGGAGTATCTGTCTGTCCCATGGTTGCCAGTATTTCTTTTCTTATCTCTCTCTGATGATCTATGTTAATGGGTAAGTTGCTTTCTGAACTGTATCTTCTAGCAAACAAGTCTGCAGCTTGTTTTCCTCTGAAAAGTTTGCCACCTTCATCCAATGTGATAGTCTGCCTAGGTGAGGAACGCTCTTCATTTAGAGACTTGACTAATCTCCAAAGTTTCCTGCCGTCTTTCTCAAGGTTCAGCGATGCCGTTTTAGTTCTCCAGCTTTTCCGTTTTTTTCTTCTAGCTTTGTTCTCTGAAACTCTGCTACAGCCTTTTTCCATTTGTTGTGAGTTTCAAGTGAAGGCTGAGACTCTGCGTCCTTTCTAGCCCTGTCCATGGCTTCCTGACGTTCTTGGAGTGTGCTGGACCAGTATGGTATGTAGTTACGCGGGCATCCTTTGGGAATGGTTTCTTTTGCAGCTTGTAGTATGCATCTGTTGAAGTCTTTTACCACTTCATTAATGTCTCTGTTCTGTACCTTGAGGGTAGACAGCAGCGTGTTCACCTGATGCCTGAATAAACCCCAGTTGGCTTTTTTTTGTAGTTCCATCTTGTAATGGCTGGGCCTGTACTGAGAGTTGCACTCTGGACAGTAAGAAAGATTGGGCGATGGTCGCTTCCCCCTAGTTGGTCTCCTACTTCTCTACTAATAGATCCAGCTATATCTGGTGTGGAGAAGGCAAGATCTGGTGGTGAGGTTGTGTGCCATCCTCTGGAGTAGAAGGTAGGAGTATCTGTGGCATTATTGACTAGGATTAGGGAGTGATCATCTTGCCAAGTTTCAACCTCTTCACCTCTGTGATCCAGATGGTTATAGCCCCAGCTCTGGGAGTGGCTATTAAAGTCTCCAACTGCTATAAAGTTGGTGGCTGGTACCTGTATAGAGCTGAGACTCAGGGCGTGTTGTTCTCAGGGGTTTGTTGTTTTTCGGACAGTACTTAATAGTTCAGGAGTTCTATTTTCCATCTTGTCTACCTTTTTTATCTGCTGCAGCTGATATTTCTGCTCCATCCACATGAAGGTTTTCCTTTCGTCGTGTGCAGGAATGTTATTCCTTACAAAGAGTAAGTACTCCTCCCTTTTCGTCTATCTTTTCTGTCGGATCTGAAGCATTGATATCCCCTTATTTTAAAGGTTTGATCTGCTTTCAAGTGAGTCTCTTTGGATACAGCAAACACTGACTTGCTTCTCATACAAGATGTTTTCCAGCTCTGTCTTTTTGCTGTATCCAGCCTGCTTGCTGGTTACTCCCTCTGCATTCCAGTGCATCATGACAAGTGGCGCTCTGCGCTTTGCTCGTTCTGTTTTGTTTTTTTGGTCAGTAGTTCTCCTCCGCCGTCTGCTGACTCCAAAAGACGGTCTAGAGGGTCCTCCAGTAGCTGAGGGTGGGCTCTGTCGAGGCTCAGAGCCCGGCACTGCACCTGCCTGGTGGAGCTCCACAGGGCGAGCACCAGTAAGAGATTTATTTGACGGTGTACTCTCCATAGAAAAAAAAAGCGAGTTGCGTGATACTGTGGTTTCCGGTGCGCCTTCTGGCCCAGTTCGATCTAATGGACTTTAGCACCTGTTTTCAAAACGGGAGAGTGGGCTCATCCCTAAATCTGTTTTATGTTCCCAGTAGATAGACTATTCGCAAGCAGCCCTGGGGGTGTCACTGCTCTGCGCGGGGACCTGTTTTACCTTGAGGCGTGCGAGGCGCGAGCTCCCGAAGCTCGTATGGTGAAAAATATGTGTTGAGCATTATCTTCATTAAAAATATAGCCCTGGTGTCTTTCATGCCCATCCCTGCAAACTTTGAGTTAGGGAGGGGAGTTCTGAGCTCCAGTCTCTTTCCCAGGCATTTTTATCCTGGAGCCTGGCCACGCATACAGAGGACCCCACTTCTGGTTCTAAGTTAGCAAGTTGGGGGACAGGTGGGGGTAGAAAGCACACATGTGCATTTCCCCCGTCAATCCAGGGGGCCTCTCGCACTATGCAGAGCTTGCACAATGCTATGCTTGCTCTGGTTCTTCGAGGCTCACACCCAAGGATCCTCACGTCCCCTGCACCAGAGCCACATTACAGATACTTAGCCACCTACCTGCCAACTCCCACCACACCTTGCCCAACGGACCCCCCATTGCGTAGAGTCCTCACGGTGCAGAAAATTGCATTATAAACAAACCATAACAAAATATATAAAAAACGTAAATTTTACACTATTTCAGACTATTATATCTTCTGTTCTAATTGTGATAAAATGTTTGTTCTTGTTCTAAAATTTACTCTAACATTTCTAGTCTAGCTTTACGCAAAATTAAAGCCGGTATTTATAATAAAAAAGTAGCCTAAAAGCATTAATTAAGCCCTATCAAAAGTAAACATCGCCACATGTTTTTCCCATTAGGAAGCTGACCACGTGACCTCTGTCAAGTGGGCTATAAATAGCTCGGTCGGGGGAAAAGGGGAAATAACTAAAAGATCGCTCGCAAACAGCCGTGTGCTGTGAAGTCTTGTGTTTAACTGGCCGGATCTCACATTGAATTATAATGTTAATGTGACATAATAATTTAGGTAACAAAATGGCATTCATTTCTCTTTATTTTAACGTTTGTTTCATGTAAATTAGTTGAATAGGAATGAAGAAAAAAAACCACTTTAAAATAAGAAGTGACTTTATATTCAACATGTACAAAACAAATTGAGTGAGTTGGAATGTGTCAAACAAATGGAGGGTAACACAGAGAGAAAAAATGTATTGTGCTAAACTAATTCAGGACAAAAGGCAAAAGGACATCAAAGTTGAAAATGGATGGAGAGCATGGAAGTAAAACTGGAGAGACATTGAAGAAAAGAGATAGGTGATAATGAGCTTTCTGTGTGGAAGAGACTTGAGATCTTGCAAAGGCAAAGAGAAAGATATGCAGAACTGATCAGTACAGATTAATTTTTTGAACGAAGAGAACTAAATATTTAAAAAATGAAATACACATGAAAATGTAAAAAAAAAAAAAAACAGTGTAACAAAAACAAACAATTGCTCCCAAGAAAATAATAATGGCATGGAACTAAACTGTCAGAATGAAACTTTATCCTCTAATCTGCAGTAAAGATTCTGTAAAAAAATTTTTCAGAACCAGTGGTCCTAATGATGTCACACTCCCCCCTGGTCTCCTGGGTATTAAGATTGGATGCCTAGCCTTCTCGGATATGGGCAAAAAATAGGAGGTCCCATGTGCAAGTTGCGCACATTAAAAATCCCACGGCAGTTGGAAATCGTAAAAAGTAGGCCTATCAGACTGCTGCCCTGGCTAAATTTAAAAATTAGAAACCTACCCACCAAAAATATTTATAGAATGTGTGATTCCTATATACACACATTGGGATTCTCGCTGGTGCTACAAAGTTTGTACACTGTGCTGAGATCCTTGTATGATCTAAGGGAGGAGATTGGAGCACTGATGGAGTTGTCCGTGTGCCATAGAGATAGTCCACCAAACCAAACCAAACCAAAGATTCTGTATCAGTTTGGAGTGGCATGCTGCCATAAAGACCAGGTTTAAAGCACTACTTCAGATTGCGATGATCATCAAACATGGCATGTAATGAAGTTTTTAGAAATACAACATCTATGGCATGCAAAAATTTTAAGTTACTGCATCAGCAACAATAATCTAATCAGCAGTATCGACCAGAGGTTATGGTCATCACTAAGGCATGAAAGCATGTGGTAAAAATAAGTTACCTGTTCTAAAACTTCTACCAAAGACCAGTTCTCATTATTTTTTTCCTTATCCAGTCCTTGTTCATGGAAGATGTAAATAAGCAAAGTAAGGGGGTACCATGAAATATGCTGGCCAAATGGTTCTAGTCCAAGGTAAATTGGGCCAATTGCCTTCTGATGGATTCAGAGAAACTGACTGCAGCAACTTCTTGAAGATTTAAACTCATGGGACTGATTATATTGAATATTGTATTACAGGAAATCAATGTTCCTGTAATTGTTATACCCAGTAGGTCCACGCATGTAATCTTTTTCAATTACTTAATTTAAATTTTAGATAGACATGAGGTAGAATATGTGATTATCCAGTGAACTGTATACGTTTGATCTCTACAGTACAGTAAGTTCTTTGTTTATATGAGTTGTGTTTACATAAATTTAAGTTACACTATTAAAAATTTTAAATTCTGTTTGTAAGCCCATTTCATAGTTAGGCCCTTGAGGAAAAAATAAAATAGAAAAATCATGAATCGATCCCAGCCACTAGCCATACCCCAAGTGATAGACTTGTTAAAAATTCCATAATATTGGTTAATACCCTTGAGGTTATTTGCTCAGCTCATGTGTTCTGCCCATGCATTCCTTTGTCCAGTGATGACTGACTACATGTTGTGTAAAAATAATTCTGTTAAAAGCATATACCTTGTAAACAGTGCGATCACAATTACCTTTAGCGATATGTTCTGAAGGCACACATGCAATTTGAGATTCACTTAAAATGAGATCGTTTTCTCCTTAGAAATTAAATATGTTACAGTTAGGGGGATTACCATGCATGTTGTAAGAAGTGTAAAGGAGGGTTGGGCATGAGACCGGGTACCCCATTCTGTAGAAAATGTAAGCTACGTAAACTTCAACAAAACAGTATGAACAAGTCAACTAAGGAAAATAATTCAATTCAACCATCCAAGATAGAAAAAGGTTTTCTTGTAAGGAGGCTCATGATGCGATTCAGAGAAAGTAAAAATTGTCTGGGTTGCTGACTCATCTCTTTTCTTCTAGGAAAATCTCCAGGATGGGAAATTGGAATGTCCATACATTAAACGAGTAAGGGAAAACTGCACAGGTTGCAGCAGAAATGAGGAATTAGAAAATTGATATCCTGGTTCTCTATGAGACACGGTGGAAAGGCACGGAAAGAAAGAAACTGATAACAGGAGAAATGGTGCTGTCCTCGGGACACGAGAAAGAAAGTGCCAGGCGTAATGAAGAGGTGGCTCTAATGCTGTCTAATGAAGTAGAGAAACCACTCATAAAATTGGAATCAGAGGGACCCAGAATAATAACAGCAACATTCAAAACAACCAAAAAGAAAATAAAGATAAACATCATTCAATGTTATGTACCAATCAACTGGAATGGAGGAATCTGTGGAATAGAAGAATCATTGAAAGAAGAGTTTTACACCAGATACAAACTATCGTGAAGTAAAAAAAAAGAAAATATTGATGGGTCACTTAAATGCACAGATAGGAACAGACAGTATCACCACATACAGGTTAGGTTTTAGACTAATTAAAGTTATGACATCTTCATGTTAAGAACCCCACAACTTCTTTATCATTTTATTTATTATTTACAAGAGTGATGATGTGAACCAAATTTGTTTAATGTTGATGAGCAAAGCAGCATGTTAGGAGAAGGCAACAGACATGTTAGGAGGACATAAAATGAAACGTTATAGACACCTCATCAGAAGGTAGTCAGGTCATCTACCACCACAGGTCTGCCACAGCAGAAGATTTGGCTACAGGACAAGATATAAGAAAATAGGAAGATTGCAGTATCATGGTCATAAACGGTGGAGTAAACAAAACTAGATAACAACTCATACTAGGACATAGGGCAAAAATAATTTTCTACATTATGGCGACATGGTCAGGGACAAGCAAATAAAAACAGAAGGGAAAGAAAGCAAGACTAAGTGAAATACATGAAAAAAATAAATAAAAATGAAACAACCTGTAGATGAACATGCAAGAACTCTTTGTCAATGGAAGTAAGATAGTTCTTCAGTGTAATGTACAACCAATCCTGACATATAGAAGTGAGTCATTGGCAATTAGTAAACAAGTAGGAAAATCACTCTAGGCCACAGAGGTGTGGTTTTACAGAAGGATGCCATGAAAGAGGCCAATGTGCAAAGGAATCTTATTCCTCAGGTTATAAAGAAGCAATCTACTTTCTTTGGGCATGTTATGAGAAGATGGAAGCTGGAGTATATCATGACAGCAAGAAAGACAGAAGAAAAAATAGAGAAGATTCTAGACATTTTGACATCATGGCATAGAAAGAAGACAACAACAGCATTGATCAATAGTACTGCAGACAGAAAGTTCTGGAGAGACATGATCATCTACGCTACCAGGTATGGTACTTGCAAAAGAAGACTTCACTTAGTTCTTGCTTTCTTTCCCTTCTGTTTCTATTTGTCTGTCCCAGACAGGTCTTGTGACCGTAACGTAAGCAATTTTCTGTGTGTTACATAATTTTGTTTACCCTACCTAAAGGGCAAGAGGAAACTGGATAGAAAATATGAAAGGAATCCTGAAGAGACATGAAATGATATTGGGCACACCAACACAATACATGCTAGAACATATACAGCTTTCCCTGCTGCAATTAAAAGTCACTGGACATAAACTTAAGTGAAAAATGGCTGATTACTAAAATTTAAAGCCAGCAGGTGGGCTTGAACATCAACCTAAAGAAGACAGAAATCATGACGCTCAATGTGAGCAACCCTGAGCCCATATTGGGCACACCAACACAATAAGCTGAGGCTTTCCCTGCTGCAATTAAAAGTCACTGGACATAAACTTAAGTGAAAAATGGCTGATTACTAAAATTTAAAGCCAGCAGGTGGGCTTGAACATCAACCTAAAGAAGACAGAAATCATGACGCTCAATGTGAGCAACCCTGAGCCCATATCAGTAAGGAATCAGCAACTGGAACAGACAGATGCCTTCACATACCTAGGATGCATAGTAACACCAGATGGCGGAGCAAGCAAAGACATCAACAACAGAATGAACAAAGCAAGAACAGCCTTTTTTAGTCTAAACATCTGGAAGTCCTCTCAGTACAGCACAAGCACAAAATTAGGATTATATCAGAGCTGTGTGCTTTCTGTGCTTCTCTATGGCGCAGAGAGCTGGAGAGTTACAGAGAAGGAAATGTCGAAATTGTCCTCTTTTCACACAACATGCCTAAGAAAAATTCTCCGAATCTTTTGGCCGAATATCATCACCAACCAAGATCTGCTTACTCGGAGCAAGCAAGAGGACATGCACACCATCATAGCTGGCAGACGCTGGAGCTGGGTTGGCCATGTCCTCAGAAGAGACCCCGATGCCATCACAAGAACAGCTATGCTTTGGACCCCTGAAGGAAAACGAAAGAGAGGCCGACCAAAAACAACTTGGCGGAGGACTGCGGAGGCTGAGATGCAAAGAATGAACCAGAGTTGGGGCACTGTACGAAGGATGGCCGCCGACCGAGCAAAGTGGAATCATATTGTTGTTGCCCTACAAGATGCCACCAGGCGTAATGGCCACTGACTGTATCTTCTCTTTGTGTTTTTTCCCCTCCCTTTACATCTCTCACCCTGGGGTTTGGTTTGGTTTTTTTAAGGACTATCTTCATTGCACACGGATAAATCCATCAGTGCTCCGATCTTCTCCCTTAGATCACACAAGGAGGATCTCAGCACAGTGCACGAACTCCGTAGCACCGGCGAGAATTCCAATGTGTTTATATAGGAATCACACATTCTATAAATATTTTTTTGGGTGGGTTTCTAATTTTTGAATTTTATCAGGGCAGTGGCCTTGTGGCCTACTCTTTACAATTTCCAACTGCTGTGTGATTTTTAATGTGCGCAAATGAGCACGGGACCTCCTATTTTTTCGCACTTATCTGAGAAGGCTAGGCATCCGATCTCACTACCCAGGAGACCAGGGGGGAGTATGACATCATTAGGAACACTGGTTCTGAAAAAAAAATGACCATAAAATATATTCCCTCTGCCGGGAATCGAACCTGGTACCTTTAGAGTGTGAGGTGAACATCCTACCTCTTAGCCACTCTGACCCCCAAATATCCCGACCCTGAGGATTTCAGAACAAGGACTGTCTTGTAATGCTTTCAGCAGATTTCTTCGATGTGTGTCCTGTCCATCATCAGGACCTTCTTTGCATCTCTTGTTCCACTGGTTATTGTTTATTGCCATCTCAGTTCCATACCAGTTATCTCGTCATATCATTTCAATCCTCTTTTTCTACACAAGCACCCATGTATGACATTGTCACTTCTTGGTTGTTTTTATGTTTGTTGTTCTCCATGTTTTACAGCTATACAATAGGACTGACTTGACATTTGAGTTGAAAAGTCTATGTGAAATAATATACTGCATCTAAAAAAAGAAAAAAATAATAATTCAACACAATTGATAACCAAATAATTTTGGGATCATTACTGGTCACATAAATAAAGTGATCTTTTCTCACTATTTCTGCAAATTTGTGTGCATAAAAATGTATAAGAAAATAAATACACAGACGTAACAGAAGATAATAAAGTCATGGAATGGCGCTTCTTTCTTTTTATACACTCATACATACCTCGTACATATCTCTGTAAATAAATACATACATATAAACAGGCAGATAGATTACAGTGAAAATAACATTCGTTGCTAAAAAATGAATTACATGAATACCAGCATAACCCTTCATTATCCAATAATTTACTCTTTCATTTATTAAATTTGATTCCACACATTAATCCCATTGTTATTTCAGTAACCACTTAACTCCCTTGGGTGCGACATTCCCATTTTTGAACATGAAGAGCTCCCATCCTCCTCCGTGTAGCTGATCTCTGATCTGGGCTGCTTTCATGCTGAAGCCACTATAACTGACAACTAGCGCCTTGCATGATGTGGCTAGCAGAAGTTGTTCGACGAGTGTCAGGCTGCAAATAAAGAGGTCATTGTATATCACAATATTTTTTTTTTCGTACGCCCGCTAATACTCGAGGCGAAATCTCAGGTTATTGTTTATGTCTAACCTGACATTGATTTTACGTGAGTATCCCTTTATTTCTTGTACAGAGACAGGTGTCCCTCGCCATTGAGGCAAATACTCGCCGATTTCGGAGGTACCCATTGCAGCTGGGTCGGCTCAGGAGCCGCCAGTCCCTGGTCGACGACACTCCTTCAAATGTCCTCGCCAGGTCTCGAGTTAATCCAGTCCAAATCCCGGTCGACGAAAAATCCTCAAATGCCGTCGCCCGGGTTTGATCCTGTATCACCCGGTCGCCAGAGCGGTGTTGTAACCACTACGCTAGCGCGGCTCCCAATATATCACATTAAAAGGTTCTTTGATTATTTTTTTGAGGATGGGGTTAGGGTGAGCTAAATGTATAGGGTGATTGATTTGTCACTCCCTATTTTTAGATGAATCATCATCATATGGACTGATAAGATTGAATGTGTACTCCTTATTTTAAGATTTTCGTATCCTCAATTGTATCTAGTGGTGTTCCAGAAACAAAGGACAATAAAATTTTAAAATGGCCAATTAATTGCCACCTTGTGAAATCACCTGTTAAAAAGATGAATCTCTCGTTAATATGATATAACATTTATGTAACAAAATAGTCTCTGTTAAAAAGATGAATCTCACGTTAATATGACATAACATTTATGAAACAAAATAGTAGTTAATTTCCTTTATTTTGACATTTCTCTTCTTCTTGGATCCTTAGCTCCTGACTGACAAAGCAGTCGTCAGTGGCTGTCATGCCTAGTGGCATCTTGTATGGCAGCAACCAACTGTCCGAGTTTTGCTCGGTTGGTGGCCATCCTTCGTACCATGCCCCAACTCTTGTTCATGCTTTGCATCTCAGCCTCCAGTGTTGTCCGCCAGGTTGCCCTTGATCTGCCTCTCTTTCACAGTCCTTCTCGGGTTCATAACCCAGTTCCAGCGTCTGCCTGCCTTCTTGACTGCGCCGTATAAGCAGTTCCTGGATGGAGATGGTATTCGGCCAAAAAATTCAAAGAATTTTCCTTAGGCAGGTTGTGTGGAAAGAGGATAATTTGGACATTTCCTTTTCTGTTACTCTCCAGCAGAGTAACGGAAAAGGAAATGTCCAAATTATCTTCTTTCCAACTCCAACGGAGTGGAATAAAGGAATAATTTTCAAATAGCCCAAGAAGGGTGACCTTGCAGACTGCAACAACTGGGGTGTTGAGTTCAATTCGTGGTTCCAGTCGACCCAGCTGTAAATGGGTACCTGACTTTGCTCTTGAGTTAGGGAAGGAAAAGGCAGCGAGGACGGGAACTGGTTACTCCCATCTCTCAACACTGGACCTTGTATAGTGAAGTCTTCACTCCCTTATGACAGCATCTGATATGGGACAGTCTTAAAGTGTGGAACTTCCACTTGTAGTTTCTAAAGGTCTGTTGAGACAAAGAGGAATAGGGCCACTGTTCCCTCAGGCAAGTCGGACAAGACGACTAATATGAGGCTGGCAACCTCATCATGTCAAACTAATTGCGACAGAAACCATCACTGCACGAGTATGTGAGTACTTGATGCAGGGTTCAAGCAAGAAGGACCACCTTCAGTGCTGGCTCCAATGCTCCATAAGCAGCGGCAAGGAAAGTGATGAACGAACAAAGTCTTTATGTCATCAGGATAAAGAAATAGGCATCATTGCTTTTTTAACTTTCTGCCCTATAATAAGACATTTATAAAAGTCATTACAAATTAATACATTCTTAACTTCAACTGTAAGTAGTAAATATTAATATATCAATGATGATGAATGTGGAACTGATGACAAGAACCAGACAAGTGCTAGTGGGACAACAGATGAGAAAAAGGCACTGGCAATGGATAGGACACACACTGAGGAAACACGTTGACAGCATTACAGGGCAGTCCTTGTTCTGGAATTCACACAGTAAGAGGGTTAGAGGTCACCAACAATAACAACAACAACAAATGCGGAGAAGAGAACTGGAGATAGAAATGAAAAAGACGAGGAAGGACCTTGAGTTTGTTGAAGAGTTATGCTCCTTGGGTAGCACATGACACTGCGCGTGACATCCTATCAGACGCATCATGCTGTAACTGAATTCTCTGTAGAGCTAACCTTGCATGCGCCTTTACTTACTTACTTAGTCGTTCCTCTTGTAGCCTGGAGAGTAGAGGTTTGCGAGAGAGAGAGAACGCCATACTATCCTATCGGATGTCTTCCTCTTGGCCTGGTTCCAACCTAGTCCTGGGTCCTTCAGAGATTGTCTAATGTTGTCCTCCCAGCGAACTCTGGGTCGTCCTGGAGGTCAGGACCTCTGGCTCTTGGTTTCTCATATTTGTCGTGGTAGCCGATTGTTGCGTCCATTTTAAGACCTTAATAGGCATTAACAAATATAGACAGTCTCAGGTCCTGTCTTTGTTAAAAGTGTACGCACCAACTAAGATAGTAATAGGTTTTGTATATTTAATTTATTGCGCACGAGAACGCACATTTTTGGGGATTTTGGATAATTAACGCGCTTGCTGTCAAACAAGGCAGATGACGTATCTGCTGAGACAGGCAAGCAGGATCCCTACCAGACAGAATGGTCTGATGATATATTTAGCCCTTCGTTCGGGCATATTGAATTTACTTGGTGATCGGCTCACTGCATTCAAGTCATAGCCTCAGTATCACAGAGTAAGGTATTTTGATATTTAAGCAAAGATTTATATGATTAATTTTCGTCATTGACATTTCGTTCTACAAGTCGACCTCTAGCTGGTACCCTCTCGCAATGGGACCAGAATGGATAAAACTTGAAACGTAAATATGCTTTGGAAGTTTTGGAACACGTTTTAAATGGAAATTGTTCATTGCCCGTCACGGGGATCGATTTATTGAATAGTTAATTGCCGTCAGACGAGTAACGGCTTATATGGAGAGGTGAACCAAAAGTCAGCAGTTAGAAGTTTGTAGATACTTCACAGATTTATAATTCGATGATGGTGTTTGAATACCAGAAGTCGTATTTTATTGTCAATGTAGGAGTATTCTTTAATGGGTTGTATACCCTGGATTGTACGATGAGAGGTTGCCCTTGAAAGGTCAACCGTCGTAGAGAACGTTTGTTAAACCAGCTATTCACCATTATGAGATGAACATTCGTGATTATATCGATGTTCCTTTATGATGCTTAACCATGTACCTGGTGGAATCTAACATACCATTTATCAGGAATGAATTTCATATGTATGCACGATTCTTCGTATCGTCCGTGTCTACGTAATTGTCAAATAAACTGTTGATTGTATCTTTAATCAACCATGAGTTCCAGTGTCCTTCCCTTGACACTGTTGGTGTTGATGTGAACCTTCGGACTTTAACTGTTCGTACATTCCTCCTAAAAGAACATTCGCGTCAGATACACATATAGCTAACTGTCATCCCTTACACCATTCAAATGTATGACTATCATCGAAACAGACAGCTACACCGATCTTCTCCCATTCTGCAGACAATGCCACTGCAGTTGGGGTGTTCTACTCGAGTCTGCTGGGGCTGGGTTTTGAGGCCATCAAAGAAATGTTGGTATACGTCTTTGTGTAGCCAAACTTCTCCAGTACTGCGCATAGTCACTTTCCCATTGTCCAGTTGAAGTGACAACTGTTTCACTATTTACACGTCAATCATAATTATGTTATTTCAGCAGCATCATCCTTATTACCTTTTAGCTGCCAGTGGAGCATAGGCCTTAAGACATGTCGTTCCAAGCTCTTAAAGATATTGTACTTCCAGATCCAGATGTCTGTTTTTTTAAATTCTTTTTTTTTACGCCCTTTTCCAGTCCTCTGTTCATCGTGCTCTAAGGCTGGCTCTCGAGACATGTCTCTCTGTTCAGTTTATTTTTTTTTAGCTTAATGTGTAGTTAGCAATAAAACATTCCCCCTACCACAGTGGTTCCCAAATGGTGTAGTATTTTATAGACGCACGTGTGAGCGCATCTAAGTTAATTGTATGTTTAAGTATTTGCGTACGACCGTGCACTATTATTGAACGGTTATGACGCGATTTGTCGCGGTGATTTGTTGCTAGTTAACATACGTACTTGAGGCAGATTATTATATCCGTCACGAGTCGTGACGAATAGACGTTATTTTTGGCCAGGATCTTATCCCAAGTCTAGGGAGGACAGGGCCTTGATTTATTTGATGATCATCTGGGAGATGATAATATTGTTCCTTGTGCCCGACGTGCCAAGAAGATTATATTATGAATAGATGATAATATTGTTCCTTGTGCCTGACGTGCCAAGAAGATTATACTATGAATTTTCAGCCACAATTGGCTCATAACTATATCACGCCTCAGATATAGTACCCTCCAGCACAGTGTCATTGCAGAGCTTCAATCAACCAGTGGTGTAGATTGCTAGTGCGTCTATACAACGCTTGGAGAGGTCGTTAGATCGTCATTGAATATATTTATGCTCACGCTTTTTTAACATGGTTATCTCTATAACCTCATGCATCATAAACTTGGTGGCCAAAGAACTTCCCCTGACCTTCATGTTGTAACGGCCGTTGAAGTCAATCAAAGTCCGAGTGGATTATGAAATAGGCCAACATATGTGCTGTCAAAACTATATTTATGAACTGTTCCTGTCAATGATGTCAACGTCGTATTATAATAAATCGTCTCGTAATGCATATCCAACCAAGGGTCCAGGATGTATTATTTACCAGTTGGTCAGCTTTACGACCCAGTCGTTACCGTTGCGTTTTGTCCTGTCTTCATTTTAATAACGAAGCGACGACCCACACAAAACATTCGCAAAAGTCACCCTTACCAGAAACAACAGACGGTAACAATCTGGTGGCCAGTGTGGGGAGAAAATTGTCACTGTCAAGTCTGATGTTTAACTGTAACAATGTGGTGCCTAACGTAACCGGTTCAATTGAAGATGTGTCGACTTCCTTCGTTTGTCATGTTTCAAGAAACAAGATGCCGTCAACAAGCGTTTTTCTTCCAGTCTCCTGTGTAACGGCTGACCTTATTCACCTCTGGTGATCCTGCCATACGAACTTATAGTGCTCACCATGCAACGCCCGAGAATCCGTCGACGTCACGTTCGCGACGACCGGAATTTTTAAAAGATAAGTGGCATTATTTGTATGTGCACCTTGTCACTGTTGCGTGTTTTTTGTCGAGCTTTTCTTTATTGTGACAGCGCCATCTTGAGATCTGTCGTTCTCGGCGCTGGCCCCATCTGGTCAGCCATATTGTCTCTGTGGTTTAGTGCCTGTTCACCCCGTTATCTTCAAGCAGATTTATTACAAGGCCATAATAAAGCCTACATATTAGTTGTGTTTTTGCTCTAGAAATAGTTGTGTAAATCTGTGTTTTCATGCATTCTAGAGCAATAATCGCGTGTGGCGCAGATTAATGCGCGTAGCGCAGTAAGTTGAGTGGTTAGGCCAGGGCTTATAAAAGGGGTAGCAAGCGGCGAAACTGGTCGATTTTTGAGAGAGCCGCCCAGGAGAGAACAGACGAGCTTAGACAGAGCCAAGCTGTAAATGCCTTGAGCACGTGAGTTAATTTAAATTAGCATTAGTTTTCTAGGATTCTGAAATTATATCGATGTGGCTATTTTAATGTTTAATGAGATAAATAGATAGATGTGAAAGTTTAAGAGCGATTATTTCATTCTTCAGAAAGGCAGATATAGTGTGAGGCTATTTCACTGGAATTTAGATAAGATTAACGATAGCAAGATAGCAGCCTCGTGGTGATAAAAAGCGACGCCAGCGAGTCGGAATAACACGCACCGCGTGGTAAATGTTACGCCAGGTGACACGCTGTGTATTTAGTTCCAGTTTGGTTTAAGTCGAGAATAATTATATTTTATTTCTTTAATGTAAAAGTATTGAGCGTATTTCACGATGATTGATTATTCTACTGTTTATCTTTGGTGGGTTACTTTGAAGTGAGAATATGTATTTAGATTTCTGGTGAGATTAGAGCCACTTCTTGGTTGCGTAAGGCACGTTGAGACAGGTGTTTCTCTGTTTGCTCCTGGTGGAGCATGGAAACACCAATGCGGCTGGTGTCCACCACAAGTCAACAGAAGCATTTTTATGCTATTACAGTGGTTGTTTCTGTAATAATGTGTTTCATGTGATGAGTTCCCAATCTCATCAGGGGTCAAATACGACACGCTTGTGGTCAGGCGCACCAGTCGTCACTTACGACATGTTCAGAGTGCGGGAACGAGTATTGATGTGGGTCGGTTGAGAGGTAGTAGTTAATTCTCATCATTGAGATTATTTGTTGTACATGTATTGAAGAATATTATTTTGTGTCCAGTTGATTATTATTGTTATGTGAACAAGGGTTTGTGAGGGCACGTGGGCGTACTTGGAGATGTATATTTCTCTTCTCCGCTCCTGAGGGAGCATGGGGCCACCAGTGTGGTTTGCCTCCGCATGAAGCATTCAGATGCTCTTGCAGTAGTGGTTTCGGTAGAAACCTATGTTACCCGGTGCGATTGCCAGCCTCATGCACAACACCATACTGGTCGCATTGGACGACACGCATGAGTGTGTGAGATAGTTGAGGATATCAGGTGGGCGCATGTTTTCTGTATGGTAGGTGTTATTATTCATGCTATTGATGTTCACTTAGACATTGTTTTATTTATTGTTTTTCAGACAGTCTATGAACACTGACTGGGTGTTTGTTTGATTGTTTGTTTGGTGTTCGGTTCTGTTCGGTAGAATTAAATGTTGATCTGCATAAGGCTTTGGGTTGCTTGAATTGTTAAGTCTGCTACTGAGAGGGTTGCAAGCAACCAATAATTGCAACCCCTGTCAAACGATCCTTTATAAATTTTCTTAGTGCACGGGTCTTGGGTGTGAGGTACACCTAGCCCCTGTCATAAGTGGCGTCGTCGACAGGATTGACAGACAGCACGCAGTGAAGCAACTCTTCAGCAATCAGAGCAGCAACAGCCGAAACAGTAGAACACCCAGTTCAGTGCAAAGCGAGGGACGGGATCATCCAGTTTGTCAAGATTTCTAGTCAACTCTACTAGCAACAAGATGGCGGCACGCAACACACGTGCTGCTAGTAGAACTGATAACGAAGATGTGGCTGAGGTGGATGACCCTGTAGTAGGGCTGGATCGTCAACAAGAACGAGTACAGTACATCGTGGTACCTACTCACAAGAGTGCGGTGCTTTGGGGAGCGCACGGGTCCTACGGCCGAGGAATATGTCAGAGAGGTGAGAGCTGCCTGGAGAGTAGGGATGATGAGTAAAGAGGACCAGGCAGATGTTATCCTTGACAGTGTGACCCCAAGTGTCCGCAGGGAGCTGAGGATTCAGGCTGATGACGGTGACCCAGAAGCAATGCTACATTCCATTCTTAGGGTGTATGGGGAGCGTCGGAGCATCCCAGAAGTAATGGCCGCGTTCTACTCTACCCGGCAAGGTGCAAGGGAGTCTCTTTGGGAATTCTCCCATCGCATTCACGAGGTGTTTGAAAGTGTTGTAAGGGCACAAAAGCAGAATAACGTCACTCCTTTGGCGCCATCCTTTCTTCGTGACCAGTTTGCTGCTTGTCTGAGAGATGACCTACTAAGAAAGCTTGCAAAGGAACTGATCATCAAGGAGCCTACAGAATCGTTCACGTCGGTGAGGGACTATGCCCTACGGTTTTTGGAGACTGAACCCACTTCTGGGGCTGGTGTTGCCAGTGTCGAAGCAGCTTTGGGGGCTGGTGTTGCCAGTGTTGAAGTGGCAAGAACAGAGTCTGTGTCAGATACGCATGCATTAAACGCAGAAGTAGAGCGGCTGAGAGCACAGGTGGCTCAATTAGAGGCTAAAATTGATGCGATGTCTCAGGAGCAGGGGAGACGTACCAGGACAGTTCGTTGTTTTAGATGCAGAGAACTAGGCCACGTACAGAATCGATGTCCACAGGCGTTAAACTAGACCACTCTGCGGCTGGGAGTCAGGTTACAGAAGGGGAGCAGAATGACTCAAAGATAAAGATGGTTGGTGGTCGACCGGAGTGTGAGGTGCTTATTGCAGGGAAGAAAGTCAAAGGCGGCCAGGGATGTAAGGGTAGCAGGAGGCGACCCAGGGCACCGAGGAAGCCTAGGAAAATAAGATGCTTCAACTGTGGAGACCTTTCGAACCACATGGCAGCCAAGTGTCCCCAGGGCCCGCTTCCTAAGCGATGTTTCCATTGTAAGTCCCCGGACCATTCGATATCGGTTTGTCCATCAAAGAGCGCCCTCTCTAGGCGTACCAACACATCTAGATTGCCGTCACAGTGCAAGCCAAGAGATGGCCGTGGCAACTGTCACCATAAGGGCGCCAGGAAAAGTGGTCGACATTTAGAGGAGGAGACTCATCTAAAACTCGTTGAAGGACACGTTTCCAGGCTACGAAGGGCGCACGTCAGAGCAGAGCCACCGTTGCAGAGTTTTGCAGCAGTCCGGAAAGAGAGATGTGACAAGCTGTCGTGTTCTACTCCACTACAGGTCGGAGAATTGGTGAAGAAGAGAATGCACAACGCTGAGAGATCCGAGATTCGTGATATGTGGTCAGAAGACGAGTACGTTGTAGTTCGTGCTCCCACAATGACAGGGGGTCCATATATCATCCAACGAACAGACAGGGCGAGTCCGAGCATTAGAGTCACCGGCAACGACCTGAGACGAAGTGAAGGAAAAGGTGATCCTCCAGATTTGGAGAATATGACTGAGGTGCCTGATTTAGTGTAGTTGTCGGGGACGACGACAAACAAAATCAGGCTGGGAATATGTGACAGCGCCATCTTGAGATCTGTCGTTTCTCGGCGCTGGCCCCCATCCTGGTCAGGCCTTTATTGTCTCTGTGGTTTTGTTCCGACTCACCCCCCCTACCGCGGCGCCCTAGTATGTTGCAGTGGTCCCCCCCCCCCCTCCACTGTGGTTTTTAAGCGCAACCAGCGGCTTATTATAAGTGGGTCCAGTAGCCCCCCCGGCTAGCCCGCCATAACTGCGGCGAAAGCGAAAACCCCCCCATCTCCAAACTGGTCGATTTCCTTACGCAGAGCATCCGTGGGAAAAAGCGTTCCGGACGCCCATGGCGTTCAATCCCCCAGCGTCACCGCAGCAACTTCTGACAACCCGAACCGCACATGCCGCCCGTCCAATTGCACCCTTTGCCTATGTGCACGAAAGCTCCCGAGTGTTAATCTCTTCTACCCAATGTAGAATTAGTCTCGCTCCGTGGATATGGTAACTTATATTTCGCCATGTGGCCCACTATTGCTCTTTGTTTTTTCGTCGCGCCCCGCTAATAAATAGGTAGATAGAGTCAGATGCTGACAGCTTTTCCGTTTCAACAGCTGTATATTCTCCGCTCGCCGTACCACAACCCCCTACATTCATGACCCCCCCCTAAGTGAAGACTATAGCCCCACCCCACCCCAAGTGCCTGTCGGCCACCACTAGCTTCTACTCCGCGCCTATGTCTTAGATAAGAGCTCCTAACGCCTCACTCTGCTATAAGATAGCACCCAGCCCCCCTCGTGTGTGGTTCAAAAAATACACCATGACGGGTCCAGCCCTGCGACACGTCGAACCCTATGAACACATTACACGACAACCCGGACGTCCCCGCCCAGGGTAACTCTGTCCTTTAGCACTCCACAGGTGACTCGTGTGCTATCTACTAGTTCACAAGTCCTTGGTTTTAGTACAGAGCATACCGCTAATTTCATTCTGTTTACTCCCCTCCCACCGACCTCATCACTCCTTAATGTATTCCTAGCCCTACTTGCGTGCAGTCATTTCACACGATGAGGCGATTCCTCGCTATACTGTTTTTCTCTTTCCCCCCCCGGTGGAGTCAGTCTTACTTTGAAGTGGCGCCCTCCAGACGCTTGATGTCGGAGAATATGTATTCAGATTTCTGGTGTGATTAGAGGCACACTCCTTGTTTTCGACTTGCGATAACGTAGGCACGTTGAGACATGGGCTGTTTCTCTGTGTGTTTGCCTCCATGCGCTGGAGCATGGACTATACCCACACCAAGGAAAATAAAACCAATGCGGGCCTGTGTCCACACAACCGTGAGTCAACAGAAGCCATTTTTATCGCTATTACCGTGGTTGTTTCTGTAATTAAATTTTCTGTTTCATGACGTTGATGTTCCCAATGTCATCAAGGGCGGTATTATAAACGCATATCGATTGTGGTACAGGCGCTCACACACGCCCAGTTACGTAAATTAAGACATGTTAGAGTGCCTTAACGGGAAGAGTATTGATGTGGTCGGTTGAGACCTGGTAGTAGTTAATTCTAATACATTGAGATCTGAGTTTTGTTGTACATGTATTGAATGAATATTCATTTTGTGTTCACTGCTTGATTATTATTGTTATTAGCTGAATACAAGGGCGTGTCCCGAGCATGTAGGGAGGGCTTCCTCTTTTACAGATTTAGTCGCTAGGGCACGTGGGGCGTACATATTGGATGATGTTTTATTTCTATTCCATCTACGACATACTGAGGGAGCTATGAGGGTGTTGCATGGCCAGGAACTCACTGATGTTTGCCTCCAGCTGTGGGTTTGACCTCCGCATGATACATGAAGCACATTCAGATGCTCTTTGCAAGTACGTGGTTTCCGGTGAGCAACCCTATGTTTACCCGGTTTGCAGATTGCAGCCCAGCCTCAATGCCAAACACCATACTGGTTTTCGCCATTGGACTCGGATACACGGCCATTCACTGGTGTGCGTGAGATAGTTTGAGGATTTAAGCCGTGTGGCGCAATGTTTTATGTATGGTAGGTTGCCTATTATCCATGATTATTGTTGTACTACTTTAGTACATTGTTTTATTTATTTGTTTTTTCAGACAGTCTAAGATCACTGCTGGCGTGTTCTGTTTGTTTTGTTTGAGTGTTTGGTTTGGTGTATCGGTTCTCGTCTCGGTAGAATATCCACAATTGTTGAATCTGCACATTAAGGCCTTCTTGGGTTGCTTTGTATTTGTTAAGTCTGCTGCTGAGACGGGTTGGCATAGCACAACCTATAATTGACACCACCCATGGGTCATACGATCCTTTATATAAATTTTCTTAGTGCACCATGGGTATTCGGTGTATCACTGCTCATCCCACCTCCCCTTTCCTTCTTTGTGAGTTAACATCTAAGCCCCTGTACAATTTATTATGTCTCCCTATATTTTAATCTAATTGTTATTTTGTTCACCATTGTGCCTATCCATGCGGGTGGAGAAGGTTGGGGAGGGAAGGACAGGGAGAACGAGGGTATAGACGAGGAGAACCTACGTGGGGTACATTTCCAGTTTACCACCCACCAGGGCCACACGTTGAGGCGGTTCTTTAGGGCCTACTTTTGCTCGATTTCCCGCTGTGGATAATTAAGCCTTCACCCATGGCTTTTATCTTTGCCGACGAATTTCGGTCGTACTACTCGTTTGCTTGGTTGTCCTTGTGACACCTTATTGTTGACGTGACGTTGGCTGTTTTTTTTGTCTGTTATTGTATATATTTTTTCTTCGGTGCCCGTAGTTTCAGAATTGTACACTTTGTTTTGTTATTCGTCATTCCTCCAATCTTCTCTGATGTATCCTTGAATTTATATACTCTAATTTTCTATTTTTCATTACACTTGCTGCTGTTGTTGTACCGCGTTGTCTTTTCTTTCGCAGTGCTATTAGCAATCTTTTGCAATTTTTTTTATTTAGTTTCACTTGCTTTTATTCTTTCTTTGATTGCTGCGTCGTATTTTTTTTGTATCTTTCTGTATATGTCTTATGTATCAGTTCTTCGGTTGTCTGTGCTTATTTCTTCAATATACTGACTATCTTTTATCCTTCATGACTCTATTATTTTTCTCTAATGCCTTGATTTATCTGCTTGTTTGATTATTAATTATATTGTAAGAGTTAGATTTAACTATTATTTAAGAGGAATTTACTTCTCATTAGGTCATTGGACTACAGAAAAACCCTATCCACACCGATTAATATATGTGGATATTTTAATTTCTTAAGAAGATGTATCATTCGACTAAGTACCGTCTTAACTACTAATATATTAGACAAGATGTCATACAATTAGACTATTTTATTCAAGCATGGGAAGGCTCGCTTGGTATTGTGACTCTGAGGAGTTGTATTGTTTAAAGCACTTTCGCAGGCCGTTTGGACATATGCGACAAAAAAGAAAGCCAGGGAACATGAATTTATTAAAAAACCTCAGATGGACAGCAGGAAAGATGAAAAAGAAATTTCAGATGGAGGACAAGGAAAAACGGTCAGATGGGGAATGCAGAAGACAAGAAAAATGTCAGATATTGGACGAAGGAAAAGTAAAAACGTAGATGGGGGGTCGTGAAGCACTTGTCTTAAAATGCATATATAGAAAAGCTATCTGAATACGTATATCACGTTTAGATTAGGAATTCATTGAACATATATATGTTTTTGTCGTTATGTACTTGATGGTGGTTGAATTAATTACATTTTTTTTTGGCTATTTACGGAACACATTATTGAAACGGTTGCTGAATGATATCCTCTCTATAATGTACCATTCTGGTTTGTGTCAAGATCATGAGGGTACACACTGGGTTTTCCGTCGGGAGTAGGTGTAGACCATGTGTACAGTGTCAAACATTTCCCTTTTCCTGGAATTAGATTCTAGGCCATCACATATTGTGCAGTCTCATCAAGATAGATAAATCAGAATATTGTGCTACGGACTTATGGTTCCTTCTCTGCCCAGGAGTAGCTTTTAACAGCATAGTTTGTCATGCTGGAAGGAATAGCAAACAAATGGACTAAAATGTTTGTCCAGGCGTTTGTTTTACTAAAAAAAATACACCTTTGATTGATGGTTGTATATCGGCATACGTTTTTTAAAAACACATCTTTACCAGACGAATGGAAAAATATATAAATTCTCTGATTTCATCGCAAACATACGTCCTTACGGTTTTCTCGCTGGGTTTGTTCGAAAACTCATCAAAATTAGAGTACACTAAGAACCACGCAGTCTTTATTAGTATTTACGTTTTATATATATAGACTAATCGTACGTGATATAGTTATGTCTACTGTCAACCCATTTATATTATTTCACACTCTCCTTCCTACCATGAGCGAAAAGGCAGCCGCTAACCATTTCCTAAACATGACAATCTACTGTAACGAAATTGGGTATGCGTTCTATTTTTAAACCGCACATCCTAAACATGTCCTGTTAGCAATCTCGAACGTCAGGAGTAAGATGCTTTAACATGCTGGCATCAGCTATAGCCTTACTTATATAATCTTGCGTCAATAGGTAACTTAGTAATGATCGTTAAACTTTGGTTTAGGAGATGCTATTACCGGAATTTCAGATTAACCAGGGAATCATTAATTTCGTGCAATTCTCCTACTGCTACCTAGGGGGACGCGAACTGGAACCATCAGAGGCAATCTCAATGGACCTCAAAACCCCTTTTTATTGAAAATAATTCAGCCCAATTTATTGACGTGATAATAAAAATAATAAACTGGGCAAACCTTACGGCTACTTCTTATGGGAAGCCAAAATAATTTCAGGTTTCGGGTAATGGACCATTTCAATCAAATAAGGGGTTTATGATCTCGAAACATTTTATAATTGGCGGTTCTAATCCGTAATCTAAGGTCCGATAGAGGGAAAACCAGTAATGTATTCGGTAAAATGATCCGATCGCAACGACTATTATAGAGGTTAGATATCCTAATAAATATTCGATTTTAGATTCATCCCTCGACCATGCTAAACTCTGCTCACCATACATGAGCTTCAAGTGAATATCTTTTTAAATATAAAGTCTTTGCCTTGGTTCGACTATATTTACTTGTTACTAACTTCTGCGATTTCTTCCTTTTTGTGTTGCTTTGTTTTAGATTTTAATAGTTGCATTCAGACGCGCCCTGGTGTGCACCACGACTCTTATTTAAGACATGCCTGCACGCACGGTTACTAACAATGAGTTGCCGGTTTACTCAATTCTCTTCACGACTCTTCCAGCCTTGTCCTGCTCAATGCATGATGGAAACTGGTTCTCTGTTACACTCTCACCAGGGGGGTTTGTTAATAACCATTCCCGGTTTTTTACATTTAACATTAGGGGAATTCCGTTCTGCACGGACAGTTGGGATCAGGCAAATGCAGTCTCGCTCAGATTCTGATTATTCACACGGTCTGTGCTGATAGGGTAATAGTCGTATAAAAATTGCGTATGTGTACGTTCGGTAGGCAACAGTGTGTGAGACTTTTCCAACTGCACCCATCGTCCCACATGGCCACTCACAATTTTTTTTTTTTTTTTACGGGGCCCTATCGGGTACTATAAATACGTTAACTATGACTTCTATGCTCCCGAATCCGAATCGCCGCGGACCTTTGTGTAGCCGTTTAGGACCAGTCTATACACGGGGTAGAACGTGAAAGATGTTGTACCTCCGGTACAAATTATACTGACTCTTGTGGCCAACAGCAACATCACCTTGCTGCTTCCACATTTACGGACTATGGGCACCCACCAAGTATCCCCGGTTAACATTATGCGCTAATTGTGGTGGGAAATTGCGGGTGAGGTACTAATTAATCACTTTAATGATTCATTATGCCAATATTGGTGCTTCTTTGAGCACAGGACGACATACTTCAGTTCGTCGTTGCTCAAATTATAGTTCTTCTTTGAGTACTATTAAGGAGGAAGATCCTTCTGTTTTGTATGACACACACGCCAATTTTATTACCACTGCTGACTCTACATCTAGTCACGTTGGTTGCAACTGCTTTTGTGCAATGACTAGTGTTTTCTTTGCCAAATGTACGGACTTCGTTCTTCGTGCATTTATATATCTTATGGGTATATTTACCTTTTTTATTGGGCCGGTTAGCTCAGTATCTTCTTGGTCTACGACTTTTTGTCGCACTCATTGCTTTACTTTTCAAATTCGACGCGTGTCCAAACTCATTCATGTCTGTTTTGGCATCTTTATTGCATATCACATTTTTTTTTTCATTGCATAGTACACAGGCTATGACTTTAGTTCAACCTTTTAGAGATATGCCGTTGTCATCTGAATTTCCTTCGTCATATACGTCAACTGAGATGGATAGTCATCATTACTCTCTTATCGATTTTCATTTTGACGTCGGTGTCATTTGTATGTTCATGACTTCTCTGTGCGTCATTTCGCACACTCGGCAGTTTATTTCGTGCTGTTTCTTGTACCTGTATTTTATACACCACTTTGTTCTCTGCACGAGTTATTTAGCACTTTGTTCTCTTATGCGGACAATTCTGTCGTCATTGTTGCGCACAATTCTGTCGTTTATTATCGTTCGTATCGTTTTATCTCTATCTGTGGATTTTATACACCACTTTGTTCTCTTGCACCACTTCTCGTTTCTGTTAACCCAATTTCTGTCGTTCCCATTTTTTCGTTTAATCGTTTCATCTATATCTCGGGCCTACATATCATGCTACCCACTATCTCGTGGTTACGCCCTGACATGTTTCAGTGGTTACAAGTTTGCCAGGCCACATCAGGTAGGATTATGTTAATATTTTCATCTGCTCCTATCTTACGGTTACCATACACAAATATCCCTTTCATACTTCACAGTGACGCCTCCTCGATGGGAATCGGAGCTTCACTGATGCGGAACTATTCAGGAACTCTACACCCAGTAATGTACGTCTTCCGGAAGTTGACTACAGCTGAACAACGCTACTCTGTGCTAGACCGCGAGCTGCTCGCCATGGTCTGGTCTATACTGAAGTTGCAAAGGTACTTACTTGGCGCCACATTTTTCGTTGAGCGGGCGCTTACTGCACTCAAAAATTAAAGAATTCAAAATCTGCGCGTTATGCTATCGCCTTGCAGCAATTTAACTTCACTGTCCAAGCCATCCGGGGTTCCGACAACGTAATGGCAGACCTCCTGTCTCGATGTCCACAAGAAATCAGCCGAGCCGTTTGAACCACGTACCCTACAGTGACACTATATTTCATCAAAATTAACTATCTAATTTTTGTGACAATATTTTAATATTTCCTTGTGATGTTTTCAGCTGATTGCTGACTTATTAGCAGTGATTGACTTATTAGCACATTATTATATCATTAGTAATGAACTGTCTAGGGAGGACAGGGCCTTGATTTATTTGATGATCATCTGGGAGATGATAATATTGTTCCTTGTGCCTGACGTGCCAAGAAGGTTATACTATGAATAGATGATAATATTGTTCCTTGTGCCCGACGTGCCAAGAAGATTATACTATGAATTTTTCAGCCACAATTGGCGCATAACTATATCACGCCTCAGATATAGTACCCCCCAGCACAGTGTCATTGCAGAGCTTCGATCGACCAGTGGTGTTGATTGCTAGTGCGTCAATACAACGCCTGGAGAGGTCGTCAGATCGTCATTGAATATATTTATGCTCACGCTTTTTTAACATGGTTATATCTATAACCTCATGCATCATACAACTTGGTGGCCAAAGAACTTCCGCTGACCTTCGTATCGTAACGGCCGTTGAAGTCAAAGTCCGAGTGGATTATGAAATAGGCCAACATATTTGCTGTAAAAACTATATTTATGAACTGTTCCTGTCAATGATGCCAACGTCGTATTATAATAAATCGTCTCGTCATGCATAGGGGTCCAGTATGTTTTATTTACCAGATGGGAGCCGCGCTAGCGTAGTGGTTACCACACCGCTCTGGCGACCGGGTGATCCAGGATCAAACCCTGGTGACGGCATTTGAGGATTTTTCGGCGACCGGGATTTGGACTGGATTAACTCGAGACCTGGCGAGAACATTTGAAGGAGTGTCGTCGACCAGGGATTGGCGGCTCCTGAGCCGACCCAGCTGTAATGGGTACCTCCGAAATCGGAGAGTATTTGCCTGAATGGCGAGGGACACCTGTCTTGGTACAAGAAAAAAGGGATACTCACGGAAAAAATAATGTCAGGTTAGACATTAGTAATAACCTGAGATTTCGCCTCGAGTATTAGCGGGCGTACGAAAAAAAAAAATTTACCAGTTGGTCAGCTTTACGACCCAGTCATTACCGTTGCGTTTTGTCCTGTCTTCATTTTAATAACTAAGCGACGGCCCACACAAAACATTCGCATAAGTCACCCTTACCAGAAACAACAGACGGTAACTGACAGCACTGCTAGGAGTTTATTTGTTTGTTTATTTTTGTTTTTTAAGGTATTTCTTATCAATGAAAAATTTGGTATGGCACAAGCAAATTTTAATTCCGAAAGGGTGGCCCAGAGAAAAAAAGTTTGAGAACCACTGTCCTAACAAATCGACAATATGAAGACCAAATAGATGTGACATGCGTTCAAGAGACACACACTTCAACAGCAATCACAGATTTCCAGTCCGAGGAGACCAAGCCTTCCGACTAGATCGGGAAGGACACAAAAGGGGCTGTTCTGATACTAACGCGAAACTCTGTTCCAAGCAGCGAAGTATCTGTGAACTGCAACAATCATGCAGAAATAATATGGATGGATATAACAATTAAGAAAGATAGTAACTGCCGATGAGTGTAACTGTGGCATAGATCCAATGATTGCTGATCGTCTGCTTCAAAGCTGCCCAACATATGAGCAACAGAGAAAGCACACATGGCCGTCATAGTACCGTTCCTGGAAAAAAAAAACTCTAGCAAGATACAAATAGCCTCAAGCTGACCTCTGTTTTCTTTGAAATTATTCAAGTAGACATTTTGAGAGTGACGACCGGGGGGGATGAGGGCGAAAGGAGGGGTGACGTGGGGTATGAGAGGAGTCGAGGATTACGGACGGCGTGGAAGTGGGAGAGATAGATAAGCATCGCCCGACGAGGACGGAAGACGAGAGAGAGTGAAGTGAGGTGAGGGAGGGGACCGGCGGGAGAGGGGGGGAGAAGATGGGAGGAGAGATGCGAGACCGGGGGGACGGGGGGGGTAGAGGATGCGAGAGTGAGCAGGTGAGGAAGAGAAGAGAGAGAAGAGAGAGTCGCGAGGGGAGCGTCGAGGGAGAGCTGAGTGGTGATGACGAAGAACGAGAGAGGCAGTTGAGGAGGGGAGAGTGAGAATCGCACGAGAGAGAGAGAGAGAGTAGAGGGTGAGAGAGAAGGGAGGAGACGGGGGGAGGAAGGAGAGAGTGAGATGGAGTGCGGAAAGTGTGGAGTGATTGAGTGAGAGGACGACCGGCAGATAGACAGAAAGAGCGATGAGAGAGATCTGAGATGAAAGAGTGAGACGCGAGCTGGATCGAGACATGCAGGAGTAGCGACGTTGACGGAGTGTCAGACCTGGTAGCTTGCCGATACCTAGAAAACGAAGGGCCTTTGAGTGAACGCGCGGATAGTACGAGAGAAGAGTAGAGAACAGACCGAAGAGAAAAGATCGATGAGCCCAAGGGAGACACCTAGCGAGATGGTTGCGAGAGGGAACCTGAGAGAGTGATCCTCATCGCAACGGGATTATCCAGCCGCAATCGTCTTGATAGCACCCATCTAGCCCCCGATTCTACCTCCAGACCTGGCATTCAAGCGCTACCTTGACCATCTTATGGCTGGGGACGAGTGGCAAAAAGGGAACAGAAAAAACGGGACATATGATTGAGAGAAGTAGGAGAGGCGGAGAGGAGGAGTACAGGGTTTCTTCCAACTTAGAGAAGTTTAGAGGAGACGGAAACAATAGGAAGAAATTCCAAATAGGAGGATTGGGAGGTGGAGATTGAGGGACCTACTCGGGAATTAGGCCGAGTTGTCATGACTTTACTGGCCTGTTGCGTATTCATCGACGGCAACTAAATAGTACCTATTAAGTCGCCAGTACCGTCAATTTCATGAAGCTTCAAGCAAGATGGAAAGTTAAATAAAATTATAAAAAGGCAAGTAACAATTGGTTCATTTGACGTCAACACCCAGAGCAAATTTGACTTATACCAAAACTCTATGCGATTTTAAGGGGTATAGACCGCGGCAGCGGTCTACGACAATTTAAACCGATTAATCGGACGATTCGTTCAACATGGGATGTATTAATTATGGATCAGAGTTTGAGAATCAAACAGGGGAAGCAAGAATATGTGAGCCCACAAGCAAAAGGAGCAATCGAGTTATTATCTATTAGATTCAGTTTATACTTTTGATTAGAGGGATGAAATAGAATGGTCATGAAAGCATTAAGAAGAAGATGAGACAGCGGAAGACTGGAGGATAAATTGTAGATATGCCCCCATACCGATAAGAGCTGAAAGCATGGAGAGAGTGAGGTAGTGAAGAAACTGATCAGCAGTGAACTTAAAGTAAGAAAGAAACCTCTCCCCCACGTGAGAGATCAGATACAAAGAGGACTGAATGGAAAGATATAAGAAAGATAAGAAAGGTAGAATTATTGTACATATTGTGGAAAACAATACCCAACAACTAAACTTTGCTTATGTAAATGAATAATAATTACATAGAGGCAATCTTTTGTCTCGTGATATAATTCAACAACAGAAATATCATGTACAAAAGGCAAAAAAAAAAACACTAACAAACAACCCCGTTCTCAAAAAAAAGTATGGTTAGAGCGGTTGTCCAATATCGAGAGGAGAGTATCTGGTATGTGGGAGGGTAGAAAAAAAAAAGGACAAACTAAAAACAAAAAAAAAAAAAAACCTGATAAACTAAAGGGTTGCAACAGTCAATGGATATAATGGGAAAATAGAAAAGTCGTGGGTGCCTTTGCGGCCCACTATCGAAGAAAAGTGTTAAATGATTGCAAAGGGAAGGAAAATTCTAAGAAAGCTGACTGATTAATGCAATTATTGTTTTATTATTAAAAAGAAAAAGGGAAGTCCTGTGTCGACCAGTTTTCAAGTGGGACCTGAAAGGAAGGTAGAAGACACTATATTATTACGATTCGATTTTGTTCAGTGTATAAGTAATATGGTAGGGTAACCAGTCGTTTTATACTCAGGCGCTTTGTTTATTTCAAAAAGCATTGAAAGGGGGATTTTGTTATGGAAAAGGAGAGGCAGGGAAACGATGCCTACTATTTGCCTTATGTCATGATAAAAATTTGAATGTTAACGAACTAGCATCAAATCACCATACAACAAACGTCTATATTGCTGTATGAACACAATATACGTGAAAAATAGCAGCATGCTAGTGCAATGTGATTAGTGAGAACGCCGCGAAATAGATATAATTTTAATTAATTACGATCATGTAAAACGCAATGACAAAGAGCAGTCGCCGTAAATAAAATGAAACAACAAAAATCTAATAACCTCCATGTTCACTCGGAGTTATATAGTGCCTCCATAGTCTAAGAGACAAACAAATTGATTCCCATATTAATCAGAGGGTTTGCCAACAAATCCCAAGTATTGTGGAAATTAACATAGGAATCAGGGTCAGCTATTTTTCCGGGGTCTTTATCAACCCAATTTTGCTGTTGGACCGGATTGCGGGGATGGTCCCAAATGTGATAAAATTAAACAAAACGCCATGTCTTAATAAATATAAAAAACCAACGCATACGCACCATAAACATGCAAGGACAAGCATTAGGATATACAGAAAGCAATGAAGCCAAATGAGGCAAAACTGATCTTGTTGCATACCTCTTGGGCTAAAAAAACGTTTGGATTGCAGTATAAAAACTTACGTCTGGGAAAATGATATGTGATTGCCGCAGTGTGCAAGTAGGAAGGAAGAGGCGCTTCCTACATCGAGCATAACGGCTCGCGCGGCGAATCGCATTTCATACGTTGATGGTCCAGAGAGAGACCCGTCTGGATATGACTCATTCACTGCTGATAGGGAATTGTGCGCTGTTATATGTAAAGCTTTCCTTAGTATGGGTGCGCTGTCGACGTATTGCGGATATGGATTCGTAGAAGTCCATTGACTGTTCTTTTCTGAATCTGTAGTGTTTAAAGATAGGAAAAAAAAAAAGGTTTCGTCACCTATAACAAAATCTTAGCCAAATAATGAAGTTTTAAAATAATCTCAATAGAGGATTGAAATACGTGGGAATGTAACAAGGAAGCTTTCAGAAATTGAAATTGAAATGAAAGGTTTGCATAATTCAGGTGGGTCACGGTATTGAGGAACTTTCGAAGGGGATCCACTTCTGGCGTCAATCCTTTTAGGAAAACTCAAAGAGGTTTTTATTTAACTGATCATTGATGCATACCAATGCTGAGACCAGAAGCTGTAAGGCTCAATTATGTTGGAGTAGTGATTCGCTGTATCGAAATGAATTAACTATAATTAATAGTAGATAGCTAAAATAATAGATGCTTTTTTCCACGATGCTGCTATATGGTATAGGCCGGTGCCTTTGGACAATAGTGCATACACACGGACGTGTCGCATAGTGGTGCGCAATCAGAGAAGAGAGATAGGTCAGCAAGGCCACAGCTGAGTCAGGTGAGTTCATTCACCATTGATGAAAAATCACCTACAACATCAAGCTCTTCTTGTTTTCTACTAAAAACGGCGCACAAAAACAATTTTACTCTTTTGCACTCACCATCTGTGCTCACTCGACCCATTGATAGGGTAAGCATCGGGTATCAATTCAAACAGGTAAAGTGGCTACATGTTTGTATTGAGGAATTTGGTAACCCCTCCTGAACATGAAACGAACACAATCGTATCTGAGGTTATAATCTGATTCTATTTCATTTTCCGAGAAAATGTAAATAAAAAGTTGGGATAAGGATTTTACGCCTGTGCACAGATAAAATAAAGATTTGGGTCACGAGAACACAGAAAGAAAAATCAAATTTAACCAATTTGATGAGATTTTTTAAAGAGAGAACGAAAAAAAAATTATTAAAAAATTAGCATGAAAGACAAGAACGAAAAAGAAACAAGGATTTTGAAACTGGAAATCTGTAAGGTTTGCAGAGTGGGAATAGTTCCCCGGCAGGCCTGATAGGCTTTTGCTGGAACTAAAAATGTGCAAAACTGTTTGTGTGAAAAAAAAAAATGTCTGTTCCTCTTCGGTGTGAATGGAAAAAAAAAGGAAAAAACTCCGAAAAACAGAACTTACTATCCTGGGAAATAGAAACAAACACTGGAAAAATATAAACGTAATCCAATGTTGAAATAAAAACTTACACTGTTGCGAAATAAAAAAAGGTTCATCTAACAAAAAAAAGGGCACAGAATTCTGAACACACGTTTTTTATTTTATATAAGGCGACTAGAAAGTCTCCTTTCCAATGGTGCTTTCCACACAAATGAAAAAAAAAAAAAAAAAAGGCATTTTAACGATTTTTTTTTTTTTTTAAGGATGCCAGATGGAGGGTCATTAAAATGGAAAGGAAAAATGGTACGGATGCGTATCGTGTAATGGTTAACACACTAAGGGTTAATACCAACCCTCTGTTAACTAATAATAACCATTTATAACCATTGAAGTTAACATCCTTCACCCAAAAATTGAAATAATTTTATAAAGGGAACCTTAATGTGAATAATGACGAGGGTAAAATCTAACAATTAAATTATCCCAAAGGTAACACTCTTGATTCAGAATATAAAGGAGATTTAGACCTTTTATACCACAACTAAACTTTTTATCTGTTTAGACTAAATAACCAATATAATTACATGTGTTATTATACTATCTAAACTGCTTTGCAACTTGCACATTTCTAACTACGAATACAATTTAACCTAATTATTTTTTAGTAAAACTCCCCCCCCACCCGAATCTCCATGTCTGATCTTTTTTTTTTTTTACTTCGTTAACCTACTTATAATTTAATTTCCATTCGTGTTTTACATTCCTTAGGTTTTAGCTAGAGAATATCTTTTTTTTTTTTTTTATTTCATTTTAACATTTTTTTTGTTTTTTTTTTTTTTTTTTTGTTTTTTCCCCTAGTTACTAGACTATAACTTACAGTGATACTCTTTTTTTTTTTGTATTTTTTTTTTTTAGTTTTTTTTTTTTTTTTTTATTAATCATACCATCCATTATTATTCCCGCGTTTCTCAAGGAATTGATATATTAATTTTAACATTAATCGTAAACAAACCAAAAGACCCCACCCTAACTCTATAATCAATTAATTTTATAATTATGATACCGATAACGATAACAATGTGTTAATAACTGATTGTTAAGATAAAATATTTAAGCACAACGAACGTTTATGGCGATATTATCGAGTGTATCTAAAAAACAAGTCCCCAAACAATAACTGATAAGAGATTACTTCACGTAGACTACCGATATGATTCATTTTTTTTTGGGAGTTAGCACAAAAAACACCGAAGTGAAGATAATGATGGGGATGTGTGAATTTAAGCTTCTACTATTATGACCATATCACTTGATTGTTGTGTGATCCTTTTGTCGCTGTTTCATCTTATTCTGTCACTCACTTAAATATACAATTCTTTGGTATAACCGTTAATTCAGTACCCGCTCCGGTAGATAATTTTATACTCTAAATTTTACCTATTTCTGTATGTTTATTTTATGAGGGCACTATTTGTTTGTTTTTAAGACTTTTAACTCAAGTCTCCCTCATGCACAGTTTTTCTTTTTACTTTACAAGAACGCTGCGTCTGTTACTATTCCCAGTATGCCTTATACAAGGGTGAACGTCTAAAAAACTAGTTTACATTAATGAACAGAATTAATTTTAAGAATTACATTTTGATTACCCGCTACATTTTTTTAAGTTCTCACGATAGCCAAAAAGTATCCGCATGCAATTTAGTTTGCATATTGAATGTCACTTGTAAAGTGCTTGTTTGTGTGGTTTTCAGAGGATAAAGTATTAACAATGAGGAAGATGGACAGGCCCATCAGGCCATAAATTTCCTAGACAGAACGAGTGTTCTTGGAAAATACTACACTATACCACCGAATATGGAATTTTGCGTCGTGATACGGGTTCTCCTTGACCGGAAGGCTTACATGGGTGAAGGTGGGGAAAAAGGGCAACCTGCACGAAAAGGGCGCAAGGCGCGTGAGAAACATTTTTTTCGGAAAACTTGGGATAGGACAGAAAATAAGAACATATTTTACAGGAGGGACAGAAACCAAATTTCAAATAGGCCAAATTATCTTCACTCTGCGACAGATAACCCCGAACTTAGTTTGCTTTGCCCAACTAAACATCAGAGAGAGTATGATATTTGGCTATGGTGTATCATTCCAGTGTCGTCACAATAAATAATAATTCTTCTACTGTTCCTTCTTCCGAGGTTTCCTAAAGATTTGTTTCTTATCCTCGCTCGCGTTTGTAGATTAATTTTCTCACATCTACTAGCGTAGTTCCTCTAGACTGAATGTCCTGATTAATAAATCTGCTCCTACATTTTCTGGACACTGGGAATGTCCTACTCGTACCCTGTAAGGGAAATAGGACACTTAAGCAAAAAGAGTCTTCGCTTTATAATGCGTTGGCTCTAGCGTATAGGTCTGAGGTATAAATCTCTGTAATCATGACAGGCTCCTGGATTACGACATACTTTTTATATCAAACTCCAAGAAGGGGCTCGTGTTGTACCTGTGGTTTGTCGCGTGTGACTCATTTGATTAGTCCGAGGCTCTAACTCAGTTGTTGGACATACATGCTGTTGCAATTCAGTTAATGTTTCACACGGGAGCTTCTAATCCGTGTGGGACTTTCTTCGTGTTTTATAGCGGGCTATTCAGCATTATTCGTTGCGGGGCGTCATTATAAGGTCTTAAATTGCAAACCGGGCTTAAGCGTCTTCCCCAGGAGATAGTGCCCTTGAGGTGCAGTGCGTAGGCGTTCCAATGGTACTTTTTAAGTAAGTTTATCATGGGATTATAATACTTTCATCCTCTCACTCGTATGGGAGATTTTTGTGAGTTTGTTCGAGAGATTTTCTCGGGTACTTCAAATGGATCCCCTGCTCCCCACAAATCTATCTGATGTTTGTTATTCCCCGTTTGGGAGTAAACTGCAGTTCCCCTTCCTTTCTCTCCATGCGTTCGTTGTAGTGTACTCTTTCCATTCGCGTCCTTATTGCTTCCGTTTTGCATGGGATCGTCGGCCGAGGCACTTGTTGGCGGAGGTTATAGTGTTGCGCTTTTTCCAAACATTTACTTTTACCCTTTACTTTAGTTCTCTGCACACATATTTTGATGCTGATACAATAGCAGTTCGTACTGCTTTCTGGTCGGTGTAATGTTGTTTAATAAGTCCCGAAGCATATGCTTTCCAGGTTGGCTCCAATTGTCTTGGCAGACAAAATAATATGTATTGCAGGGAGGTAGACAAAGTGGGAGTGGAGGGCATGCGGCACTTCCACTAATATTGGCAACATAAAAAAAAAAGGCAACAGATGACGCCAGACAACCGGAAGTAATTGGAAAGGGAATTAATAAGTACACCTGATTTTCGGGTCTTTATTTGTGCTAATTTTCGAGCATGGTGAACTGTGGGTCCCGTTCATTATATCATCTTAACTGTACAGTATTGCTGTGGATTATAGGGTGAGTGTGGATATGCTGAGTACAGGAATATCCTTAAAGACTTTTTCCATAAGATGTCATCTTAAAAACTGCGATCCATTTTATTATAAGTGAGTATATTGGGCCTGGTGGAAAAAGAGACTTGTGAAAATAGAAAAAATATCACGGTCCTCTTCTCACGAGCGAGAGCTTCTGCGGACATTGCACAGAATCAGTTAGCAAGGGGAGCGCCTACTGATTCCTGAGACACAATCAGTTCAGGGTGTCTACGACATAGAGTCATAAAATACCCAGCCTATTTCTCCGCTTTGTTTTTATGTGTGGGCCATTATATATTCTACAGCTACTCTTTCGAATGGGCGCAACCCGTACCCTGACATATAGGATCTTCCAACTATGGAAGCAGGGCTGGTCTTGTCTTCGTCTGTAGTCACAAGTGTTCTTGTTTATGGTGACTCCCATTTGGCACTACTGAGCTACCAGGATTTCACTAATTCGGTATGATGTTCCCTATTCATCCAAGGCAGTAAGTAATAGGACGACTGCTATCCTGTGGCATAGGGTAAGACATTTTGTTCACCATGGCCGCCTAAAAGGGGAAGAGAGGCGTTGACTTATTTGTGGTTTTCTCGCGTGTCCCATCTCTAAAATCTTAGTGATCCTATAAGTAGTTTGTGGGAATCAACCAACCTGGCTAATGTTATTGTGTCCCAGTGTTGCCCGACCTAAGGCTCTATAGTAATCACCGATTTTGAATTAAAAGTTTCCCCTTTTTCTGAGCGCGGTTGATTATACACTCGGGCACAAGTATTGGCAGTTTCTTATAAACTTCGCGGTCCAGTGTCTTGATCCTTGTGTTGAGCATCCTTCAGTCACCGTGGTATGCAGGGTGTGATAGGTAGCAGGTTTGTAACTGCGGTTGGTTCTGGTTCTGTTCTGTCCTAGCTGGACATCATCTGTGTTAATGATGCAGCTATCAGAGGTTTTATTGGTCTCCCACCAAGAATCACATATGTAGCGACATTCCTAAGTGTTTCACGTCTTAGTTTGGAATTTCTCCATATATGGCGAGCTTGAATCCATCCCTTTAACAACAATTTCTGATAATCATATAATATACGCTTCTGCTATTTTTCTTTGTCATCAGGAGTGTCTCCTATCCATACGGCTCCACTAACGCAGATCTACTGTCTCCGATGTTATCTGCTCGTCGAGCGCATTGTGCACGCCTTCCGACAACCCTAGTGACCAAATTGTGAAGCAAATTATACAGTCCTCATAACTGTTATAATCCTGTTGTTCATAAAGACAGCGCACACACATTTCCCCGTTTGCGATAATCTGTATCCGTCTACATGACAGATTCCTTCTGGTATTACCATACATATCTTGTTTTATCGTCCTTGACGCTGCTGTTTCAGGTTGCTTTGCGTTCTCCTTTCGTAAATACAACAGCCGCCAATGTGCCGGCTTGGCCGATTTCTACATTCTTTTTCTTTTAGTCATCTTGTGCGAGGTCCTGCTTATCAATGATGAAACCAATAAATACCATTTCGTCCATCTTCAGTGAAAGTGTGGGTTGGGTTTTCCTGTGCACATTTTTGTCGGTGTTTGAGTTTAGTTTGAACGTTTGTTGGAAAACGGTCTCTGCGTGCTTTGGTATTATCCTGCCGCTTGGACAGCAGTTTACCTCCGTGAACGCTGATTTTGGCGTGGGGCTGGGTGGCTGCCGCGTGATTTGGTTTTAGGTCGAATGTATTTCCAGCAGGTTTAGTTTAGTTTGAAAGGTTTTGATGTCTCTTGCTTATAGCAAATTTTGATTGAATCTTAACCATATTCTGCATACCGTCTTTGGAATTGGTTCAGAGTCAGCGTCCATGCCCCCCCGTGCTCTTACTAGGACACTTTCTCATCTCTACGGTGAACATTGTAGTTCACAATTGATTTGCTCCTACCAGGAAGAGTTCAAGTAATCACTTCGTTATAGCTTAAGTGCTTAGGTATAAATATTTTCCCCTATTCCGCCCACTTTTCAGCAGATCATAGATTTCAAAATAATCCTATAGCAGCGCAAAAAGGCAAAATTGTTTCTTACCCTCCGTGCTTTGTCAGTGGAGATACGGCGGAAAACAGCTTTCGGTAATTGTCGAGGATGCTAAGCTCCGGAAAACGCCCACCCCGCTCGTTATACCGTCACACAAAGCGCACCGTAATGTCCCTGTCGCGCTTATCCGTAACAGTCCCCGTCATCAAACAGTGTTGATTGACCGGAGCGTACATAATCGTTATGTTCTGCTGAGGTTAATTTTTGTAAAAACTTTTCGCTCCAAGCCGTCACCCTCTTAATCCTTGTAGAAAGTTTAAGATCACCCACATGAGCCTGAAGATGAAGCATGTTTGTTCGATCATATCTATTACCAGGATCAACAGATCATATTATTGTTAATTACGCTCGCAAAATTTATGCCAATGGGAAAGTCATTTGCGTGGTGAGTTGAGTGCTAGATATCACATGAGGCGTTTTGTACAGGTGATTGCGATAGCCATTTTAATTAGTGGGAGAAGCGGGGGCACGATTTGAATGTATACCTGCTATGTTATCTTTGATCCGGAACGAATCATGAATCCGACGTTAAATCTCGATCTTTCGTTCTTCTTCTCTTTTGTATTTTCTATTTCGGCCTCTATTGAACTGCATTAACCATCTTCAGCACTCCATTTTTCAATCCATCTTATGTGTATTTTATTACAAGAACCCAATCCTTAGTTTTATAGTAAAATCAGAAACATTTTCTGATATTTCTGTGCAGATTGTAACACCTCTCTTCAGTATGTTACACTAGTTTCCCTGGACTAGTTTTCATGGTAAATACCTAAGTATTTTCTATGCAAGTATATGTATTCTACAAACGAAAACCCAATACTACAAATCTAACTGATAAATCAATTTAACTAAAAGACACTCACACCATCGGGAGTTTACAGAGTTACTATTAAGTACTATTAAAAGGGACCAGTTGTTAATGTAGAAGAGGTCTTATTAATTTATAGAGATGTTATGTTAGGTCTTATCACTTGAGCAATACTCAAGTATAAACAATTTCCTTCAATATCTCACACACATACACACTCTACTGTCTGTTAAATGTACCACTTAATTACCTTAGTTAACTATTTAACGTAATTAAATAACCCTGAATTAAATTAGTGACAGCAACGTTCTGTTACTTTAAAATTATAATTGTTCTGTTCAGATACTACCAGAAGTGTCGTTGTCTAGGGCGTTATAAAATTATAGTCCACAGTATAGACTAATAGTTCAAGATTCCTTACAGTTTCTGCAGAACAATTTAAAGACAAGATTCCCCATAGTCACTGTGAAATAAGAATCAAGACATTCAAATCCAAGGACGAGATTCCCAATAATTGTCGCATGAAAATATAATTAATAGTAGGTAAAGCTTGACAGCTGTATAGGCGTGATGGACAATAGTGCACACGGACGTGTGATAGTGGTGCGCAAGAGAGATAGGCAGAAGGCACAGGCTGAGTCAGTGAGTTCTTCACTAAGAAAACCACACACACAGCTCTTCTTGTTTTCTCTGGCGACAATATTACTCTTTTGCACACACTGTGTCACTCACAAATAGTAGGGTAAAGAGGTAAAGTTAGATTGAGGATTTGGTAGTCTGAACTGAACGAACAATCCTATCGAGGTTAACTCAATTTATTTCAATTTAGAAATGTAAATAAATCAATAAGGATTTTACAGCACATAATAATAAAGATTATCACGAGAAAACAAACTCACAACAATTTGATGATTTTAAAGAAGAGAAAAAATTATTACACAAATAGCGAAAACAAGGATTATGAATGAATTGTGTTAGTAAAGTTCCCGGCAGGCCTGATAGGCTTTTGCTGGAAAATATGTGAAATACTGTTTGTGTGAAAATAAATGTCTGTTCCTTTGGTGTGAATGTTGGAAACAACTTATATCCTGGGGTTCTCTTGGAAAAATATAACGTAATCCAATGCTTGAAATTAACTTCACTGTTCGAATAAGGTATCCACAAAGGGCACAGAATCTGAACACGATTTTTATAAATCCAAGAAAGGTGTAACGTATCCACAGTTGATGCGATATCCACAGATAACGACTTTGCTTCCAAAGGTGGGATGGAGGGTTAAAATGGGTGGAGTATGGTACGGGTGATGGTTGTTAAGGGTAATATCTGGTGTTGAGAATCATTGCAATAATTGCAGTAATTGAAGTGATTGAAATAATTGAAGGGAATTATTGTGACTGGTGGACGAGGACTATATGGCCACTGGCCAAAGATAACCTCTTTTCAGCAATACGAGACAAGACTTTGCACTGCATAAATCTGTTAGACAAAACAAAAATACATGTGTAACTACTCTTCTGCTGCAACATGCAGATTACAACAGAAACAATTTAAGCAGTGCCCAGCGTCGGCATGTTGATATCCATGCATGCGTCTCGTTCCTAAAATAGGTCAGTCCATTCTTAAACATTCCTGTCTGCTGTGAATGAATTAGCTGGCCAGTCCAGGTACATACACCATAACAAGACTGTTGCTTCCTCCCCTGTCAGACAAAGTTACATGAGGGTCCGCTAGAGAATCCTCCTGTGCTTTCCACCGTTCATTCCTTCCCGCGTTCATAATAATATGCTCATACATTAATGTTACAAACATTGAAAAGTAAAATGATCATTGAAATTATGAATGATACAAACATTGTAACATAACATCGCTTTAAAATACAAGCAGTGAAAATAAATGAATTTTCGTAAGCATTTATGATACATACATGGTAAAGGAACCCCGTTTATATAATACACTTAGACTCTCACCATGATAGTAATCTAGTTCATATCTATATATTTGAGCTAATTTCCTATATACTGGAATAGCAAATACATACCCGCTCCGGAATTTTATATTCTGTAAGTTAAACTAGAGGGCACTTTGTTTGTTTAACTCAAGTCTCCCTATGCACAGTTTTTACTTTACAAGAACGTGCGTCTTACTCTTCCAGTATGCTTATCACCAAGTGAAGTCTAAAACTAGTTTCTTAAAGAAAGAATTAATTTTGATTTACCCGCTACATTTTTTTAAAGTTCTCACGATAGCCAAAAGTATCGCTGCAAATTAGTTTGCATATTGAATGTCACTTGTACGTGCTGTGGTTTCCGAGCTCAAAGTATTAACAATGAGGAAGAAGACAGGCCATAAATTTCTAGACAGACGAGTCTGGAAAATCCTAACGAACGTGAACGGGTTGACCGAAGCTTCACCTGGGTTAAGGTGGGGAAAAGGCAAGTGCGTGAGAAACATTTTTTTCGGAAACTTAGGATAGACAGAAAATAAAGCAATATACAGGAAGGACAGAAAATTTCAAATAGGCAAATTATCTTCACTCTGCGACATTCGCCTATCAGTAAGAATAATGCCCTCAGCACATTTCAACATTTCTGCGTTGGTGGCTGTGGCAGGACGTCCACAGCGCGGCCGATCAAGCAGCTCCATATCTCCACTTCCTGATTCTTTGATTCTCTGAACCCAGCGACTGACTGTACTCCTGTCGACTGCAAAACTTCCATACACATCACATACACGCTTGTGAATGTTCACAACAGTTTCCTTCTCTGCAACGAAAAATTCTATCACAATTCGCTGTTTATAACGCAAGTTGCTAACACGCTCCATTTCAACGGCTTAGGGCAGCCGCATTATTTGGCCGGTTGCGCTGCAATTTGGTTCACACAATTGGCACATGCC
Organism: Oreohelix idahoensis; assembly: GCA_024509875.1. NCBI lineage: Eukaryota > Metazoa > Mollusca > Gastropoda > Stylommatophora > Oreohelicidae > Oreohelix > Oreohelix idahoensis. Next base: position 75,075 of record JAMPIV010013961.1, on the reverse strand, counting down.
ATATTTGAAGTGTGCAAAATGTCATGCTTCTATCTTCATTATTAGCTGAGAAAAACGATGTGGTGCATTACTTTCTGAATGCCCCTCGTATATATATATATATATATATATATATATATATATATATATATATATATATATATATATATATATATATATATATATATATATATATATATATATATATATATGGTGCAAAAGGGTGTGCGACCTCTAAAAGGTTTTAGAACTGGCTTAAAGTTAAAAGAGATGGAGAAAGTAAATAGCATGAGAAGAGAATGAATGTTCACATAGCTTATTGGCTACAAGGAACGCAAACTTGCTTGAGTATTTCATGAGCTATAGGTAAAGACTTTTGCGCGCGTGAATTGTGATTCTTCATATGACTAGTCAGGAAGTATATCTCAGGCAACTAAACATCTAGGAATGAAAAGAGAGTTTGAAGGAGATCAAAATTAGACAGCTAACTTTTTGTGGCCATATAAAAAGACATGACACCTTACTGAAAACCATAATGAAAGGCAGAGCTGAAGGCAAACGTGCAATAGGAAGACAGCGATATAAGTGTGAAGATAACATTATGAGATGGACAGGAAAGAGTCTACTATAGTGCACCATCAAGACAAGAGACAAAAGATGTTGGAGATCAATTTCAAACGACCTTCGATGTGGAGTTGGTACCTGATTATGATGATATGATCATCTTTAACGATCACATATCTTCATCAGTGATATTTCGTCTAGTTCACAATATATTGGATATATGTTATGTATATGTTTATGTGAGGTCACTGGTAGAGTTGTACACAACAAACACAGCCTGTTTTATCACAGTCTCAAGGAAAAAAAAAACTTTTCCATCAACAATAAAAGGAACAATTCGGAAAAATTGTTTGATTAATACCATAACATGGAAGATGCAAATCAGAAATAAATGACAGAAAAGCTTAAGCAAAAAAGCATTCAAGAAAATGAAAAAATCGACCTAAGTAACAGGTCTTTGTCGGTGAATTTAAGAAAGCGAGTTCTGCAGTGTTTCATACAGTGCTTTTATCATATTGAAAAAAAAAACAAATAAGGGAATCAAAGTACAGTGAGAAATCAAACATTATAAGAATAATTGCTGGAAACGATAACAGTTTTGCACTTGAAGAAACATCACTACAAGATGTAGATTCATACATATACCTTGGCAGCAATATAGACAAAGTTGGAGGGACTGATAAGGATATCAAAATAAGAATACAAAAGGCTAGAGGACCTTTCATTGCATTAGAAAATAATGGAGATCAATAGAAATCAAGTCCAGCATAAAAACCAGAATCTTCAACTCAAATGTCAAGTCAGTCCTGTTGTATGACTCTAAAACAGGGAGATTAATAAAAACAACAACCAAAAAGCTACAGACTTTCATAAACGTGTGCTTGCGTAGAATTGAAGGATTGAAGTAGTAAGACAAGATCACTAATATGGAACTAATGACAAGAACCAGACAAAGACCAGCGGAACAAGAAATTAGAAGAATACACTGGTGATGGATAGGACACACATTGAGAGAACCTGTTGATAGCATTACCAGGCAGCCCTTGTTCTGGAATCCCCAGGTTAAGTGAGATAGAGGGCGACCTAGGGACACATAGAGAAGAGAGTTGGAGACAGACATAAAGGGCATGAAGAAGACACGAAAAGACCCTGAGCTGATGGCACGGGACATAGACTTTCTAGCTTTCTTCCAAACATACGCCAAACACTTAGTGTGTGGACTAAGATTTCTGCAGGACTGAAGACACGAAGTTGCTTCATACGTTTCACAACTAATATCAAACGTTGACTTTCGTTTTTATCTTATTCCTCACTATTGCTTCTTCATAGCAGATCGCTTTGTTTTTACTTCTCATATTTGATGGTACGGCATGAGGCGTACATGATAACTGTTAACTATAGTGAGCATGGAAGTGTGTGCATATGTCAGTCTGTGGTGATGATCTTATAATCTAAGATGAAGGTGAAGTATCTAATTGTCAACTGTTTCCTTACATCATTAGTCAGAAAAGTATTTGACAGAAAGAATCTAAGATTATATCAACAAGTAACAAATGGACTTAATTTATACACAGTACATGTATTTTGCAAATTAGCTATAAGGCTAAGTGCAAAAAGCAATCATAATAACGAAAAAGAAAGATTAATAATTTTTCTAAAGTCACCAAGTTTTTTTCTTCCCTTTCGCGAATTCCTTACGAACACATTTAGAATTAAGTTCCACTGAAATGAAATTATAATCCAAACTGAAATGAAATGATGAAACAAGTTAACGCTTTGGGAATTCCACTCAGGCACAGAGAATGTTTGAAAACGTACTGATTTCTGCCGAAAAAGTCGTTATGTTTCCTGATGACCAGTATTTGATCATTCTTAGGCGGTTCTCATAGCTTAGCGCCCTCATCCACTAACTTTTATCCTATCTTGTAAACCCACGTCCGAGCGCTTGCTCACAAGGCCAGTGTCTGTCAATCGCTAACAAGTGCGTGAGCTTTCGTAACAAACTCTTCGGTTCCGTGTTGGATGTCCAATGATAAGAGAAACTGTTGCTTATGATTGGTCGCTTACTAGAGGAATTATCTATCCCTTTGTTACACAGTTCTCTACCTTTGAGGCAGCGAGTTAATTCCCCTTCCAAGACTTCACGGCAATCAGTCTATTGTTTCATTGTCGTATGGCTCACTGGCGGTTCCCTTTAATCTCTTCCTTCATTGTCTCGCCTTGTAAAAAACATCTAAGCTTCTAACCACTGTCAGCAGTATTTAATATGATAACAAGAACTCCTCTGCGTATCTTTTCCATATGGCTTAGTCTCGCAAGTCCTTTATTTTCGACTGCCCCCTGCAGGTCAATATTGTATACAAATGTAGTCTTCTTCTTCTTCTCGTTCACTGTTGTATTGTATTGTCTACACAAAAAGTCCGGTTCTCTGGATGCATGTTGCTGTGGTTGGAAGTTCTTTAAGACTCCCAAACATCTTCGTGTGGATGTGCGTCTCTGTGGGCCAATGTTCAGTCCGCAATTGGCTAAGCAACAAATGTAGTGAGTGACACTCGCTTATGTACACAGGACATTAAAATATCAAACAATTTTGTGTAACGCCAATGTGGCAATACCCAACGCTGGGCAATAGCTGACTAACTAAGCTAGGTGTTCTGAACGACAGCGCTTCGTCAAAGCGTCCAGATGGGAAATATGAAAGTTACACATAAGTGCAAAGTGTGATGAAATATTAAAGTTACATTCAAATACAAGATGTGATTAGGAACGATCACGTTAAAGACTAATATAAAGAGCAAAGATGGAGAGAAATATAATGAGAACGAGGATGAAAAAGATAAAAGACAACGAAAGAATATGACTGCTTCTTTACATCTTGTCAGATTTTAAGAAAAGAAAATCTTTAACATAGACCCAGTTTCGCTTTAATGTTCTGTCAGTGTTTAATTATCATTTAAAAAAATAAATAAATAATAACCATTGTACCTTTTACAACGTCATGCCAAAGCGCGTGTTATTATGTTCAAAATTTGGTTTACCCTATGTATATATATATATTTATTTATTTATTTATTTATTTATTTATATACACACACACACACATATACGAGTATATATGTACCCACGAAATGGAATTATACAATGAAAAGTGATTTAAAGCATGTAAAGAAACACTGACAGATTGTAACATGACACGAAAAGGGTGAAAAAAAAAATAAGGTGTGCGTTGTTAAATGTGACAGGTTGTGAGGGAAGAAAAAACAATAAAATTTAGACATTGATGCAGTGTTAGAATGATTTATAGTATTGCTAAGATACCAATCGCATGTTACATTCATGCACAAAATAAAAATTCAAATATAGGTCACTCAAATACAGCAATATCGAAAACTCACACAAATAGCAAGATTGAAAACTAACACACACAAAACTGAACACTCACACACACCAAGACCGAGCACTCCAAGCCAGACCGAACAATGCAAACACACAGCAAGGTTTTAATACTAACAAACAGTAATACTAAACACTCAAACACACAGCATGGCTAAGCACTCACACGTACACACGAAAATAGAACACTCAAACAGCAGTGTTGACCCATCAAACACATGGCAGGACAACTTTCAAACACACAGCAGGACTCAACTCTAAAACATACATCAGGACAGAACCCCCAAATACACAACAGGGCTCAACGCTTAAACACATAATAGACTGCATTCTCAATCACACGGCAGGACTCAATTCTCAAACACACAGTAAGACCGAACCCTCAAACACACAGAATGACTAAACTCTCAATCATATAGCAAGACTGAACCATCAAACACACAGTAAGACTAAACTTTCAAACACTCATCATGACTCAACCATCAGCTACACAGCAGACTCAACCTTCAAATACACAGCAAGACTGACTGCTCAAACACACAGCAGGACTCAATCCTAAAATGCACAGCAAGACTGAACTCTCAAACACAGAGCAGGACTCATCATTAAACATACATAACGACTCAACCCTCAAACACACAGAACGACTCAACCCTCAAACACACAGAACAACTCAACCCTCAAACACACAGAACAACACAACCCTCAAACACACAGAAAGACTGAATGCTCAAACACACAGCAGGGCTGAACGTTCAAACACACAGCAAGACTGAACGCTCAAGCGCACAGCAGGACTGAACGCTCAGACACACAGCAGGACTGAACCCTCAAACATACAACAGGACTGAACCCTCAGACACAGAGCAGGACTGAACTCTCAAACGCACAGCAGGACTGAACTCTCAAACACAGAGCAGGACTGAACGCTCAAACGCACAGCAGGACTGAACGCTCAAACGCACAGCAGGACTGAACCCTCAGACACAGAGCAGGACTGAACTCTCAAACAAAGAGCAGGACTGAACTCTCAAACGCACAGCAGGACTGAACCCTCAAACACAGAGCAGGCTTGAATGCTCATACCACAGAGTAGGACTGAACCTTCAAACACAGAGCAGGACTGAACCCTCAATCACATTGCAGGACGGAACATACACAGCAGTACCGAATACACACAACACACAGCCAAACCGAATACGTACACAGCAGAACTGAGCACACAAAGAACTGAATGCACAAATAACAGAACTAAACACATACAGCAGAACTGAATATACACATAAAAAAATAAGACCCACACACACCAGAACTGAGCATATACACACGCATGAATACACACACATAAGAACTGAACACACACAGTGGTGCTGAACACACAGACTGAGCAGTACTGAACATACAGACGAACTGATCACGCAGCAGAACCGAATACATATAGCAGAACCGAAAACCCCCCCACACACACACACACCACATACATACATACTTCAAAACCAGTAGCGTAACTAGAGTGAGGCAGGTGGGGCACTGGCCCTGGTCGCCAAATTTGAGGGCGTCATTTTTATTGTTAAAGAATACAAAAATTCCACTGCTCATTAATGACAATCCTTTTTATCCCACTTCACTTTTATGTGTAGGTATGTGTAATTGCAGAAAATAGTCAGGTGATGGTGTGCTGCAGAGAAGAGTAACAGCGCCAGTTGAGAGTTTGTTTGGAAGGTTTGTTTGGAAGTGTGTAGTTTCAAGTACGTAGGGTTTCATGTGTCAGCAAAAGGAGGATTGGAAGTGCAGGTGAGTCGCAGATTAGGTGTAAGGATGAAAGTTTAGTGGGAGCATTGAAAGGGTTTTTAAAATGTGCTGTCGTTGGAAATAAGGGCTAAGAGACGGTTGTATGTTCTTGTGACGTCACGATTAGATGGCACAAGCTATTTTCATTATTTAGTTCCGTGTCAGATTTTGTCGAAGTTCATTCCAGAACAGTGTGTTTGTGTGCTCCCTGTATTTATCGCTGCCGCATTAAAGTTTTGCCTTGCTCTAGCATTCCCATAATTTGGGTTTCTAGTGTGTGTTTATTTTGTGGCTCAATATACTTGTGTTACTGTTTCAGTCATAACACAGTATTTCTATTATTATACTTTTTTTCGATTCCAGAAAGTTTTGCCATGAAACGAATTTTACGAAAAAAAACTATGTGAAGCAGAACAGGAAGAAAAGAAGAAACAAATGCTCGGTGAAAAGGCCAAGGATATAGGGCTCGCTGCTGTGGTGAAGTGGGATGTTATAAATATTTATAGGGGACTTAGTGTACTGACTGAGATCAGCTGTGAAGGTATCTATATCTATTAAAAGTAGTGTATTATAGATAACCTTACTTGCTACCACATATCTCTTTATCTCAGTCAGAATTATTCTGGAATAGTGTGATGCTACGTTATGTGTCTAGGGTATGTGTATGAAGAAGTGTAAGTCACAACAACAGACAGATAAACAATTTAATGTAATCCACTACTCTTGACAACACTGTGACACTCACATACATATAACACTCTATGAGAATATCTTAAAGGAGGCACTGATAACTTTCAAATAACAATATGTATTCATTACTGGCATGAATGAATATGTGTCCTGATTCAACTACAAGGGAATCAGGAATCACAATCAATTTAAATTACAAGTTATGTACAGAATGTATTTAATATGAATATAGTAGTGACATATATTATTACAAATGTTCTATGTGTGTCAGTTGTGTAGTAGTAAAATGAGGTAATACTGGTTTTTTTTTGTTCAAGCTCTGTTGGTATTTGTCATCATGACTTCAATAGTTTGTCTTTAGGGACCAGTATTGGAGATGTTCACAGTTCCTGATTTTAAGACAAGTAAATTCCCCTCTGAATAGTATTTTTATAAAGTTATTTCAAGATGAGGGGACATAATGTTGAGCTCAGCTGGCCAACTCTGCTTATCTTGAGTGATGGCGGCAGGAAAGGACTCCTCTGCTCGAATTCTCCTCTGGGCTCAGGAGACACCTCACTGATAGCTAAAAAGACCAAGGAGTATGCTGTCCGACTCTGGATTCAGCAAATCTCTGACCAGATGCTGCTCAGTACCATCAAGACCACTGTCCCTGAAATCAAGAAGGATGTACCTTCTACTTCATAACTAATTTATATTCTTTTTTACACTGATCACAATACAGCACAAACATTGCGTTCAGAGCGTTAGGCCAACAGTCAGCTTCATTTGAAATACTTTATTCCAGTATTACCCTTCTTAATGGTTACTACGCCTCTGCACTTCCAGCATTATTTCTTTCTAGTCCATCATCCAGGTGTCAGTGTACTATTTGGCCATTCCATGCCGTTTTACTTCTCTCTGACACCCTCTGTTCAGGCTGGAGCATTATAGGCTTTACCTCACGTTTGCCACTGAACTACACATATATATACAGGCATAAATCAACAATTCACATTCAATTTTCATTAAAAGATATTAAATGGTTCAAGCTTACCACAATTTCATGGAAATAAACACAGATACGTTGATTAGCAATGAATTCTGGCACAAACTGGCACAAATTCCGTTCTGCCTATGTTCCAGGCTTTTATTTTAGCAAAAATGTGAGCTGGCTTCAACGTACTGTCGCTTTATCAAGCTTATTTGAATTAGTGGTCTCGAACTAACGCTCCCAAGTGTGTATATCAGCGAGACTGGCCAATGAGCCACGTTTCGACAAGTGTTTGAAAAAAATGTTATCTTTTCCCGTCTCCCCTAACAACCAAGATAGTATTTATAGCCCGACCAATCGTGGTTAGGCTTTCATTTGTTGCGCTCCAATCAATTTGAAGTTTACATTGTAGGCTATTTCTGTAACGTAAATTTTTTTCAAACACGTTAAAAAAAAAATCTTATGAGCAGAAATGATTTTATGCTGTCAGGCACCCCCAATATTTTATTTTGGGTATAATTTATTAATTCCTGGACTATTTGCGTAACGTTTTACATATTATTTGTCAGCAAACCCTAAGGAACCCAAAAATACTAATTTAAAGGAGCTACGTGGCTGCGTTCAAAATATGCAATTTCTTCTATCTCCTGTTTAGAAGATGTGCTGTCTGGGTACTGTTATGTGTTCAAACGTAAACCCATATAATGTTGTCTTTTCTAATAAGAGTCTGTTATGATTTATAAACCTAACTCTGGGAAAGGGTAGTGTATTTTATCACTGTCCGTCTGAAAAAAAATTAGTGCATGTAGACTTACACGCGTGATGGTAGTAATTGTGTATCGCGCGAAGCGGGTTTAGTGTTCGGCTTTCTGCCTCTCCCTTCTCTTTTTATCCCTTTAGTCCATCTGTTCGTTCGTTTTGGTAACGCAGTATAATTAATGTTAGGGTTAATTTAGGTCATTACGCAGTACGTCTCAATGCTTTTCCAAGAAATACAGCACACGTTTCATTGAAGAAGGCGGGTAATAATACAGTAAGCTTTACTATCAACGTGAAAGCGTTACAATTTGCAGACGAAGCAGAAAACAAGGGGGATTTCGAGTACATTCTTTGTGATAGCACTGTCATTTTACCATTGCTCTTTTCTTTATTATATGTATTTATTAGGCTTTATATTTAATTGATAATTTATATATGTGGATTAGAATATTCCATGACACCTCCCCTCTTAAAACAGACATTATATGTCAGTCCTTTATTCTATATACACATAGAGAAATTTATTATTATTTCTGGGGTTTACGGTGATTCTCATCACACGGATGGCGGCTTAAAAAATCCGCTCCCAGATTGGTTTTTCCAGATATATATTCAATGCTAAAATTATATGGAGCCAGAAGCAAAGACCATCGGAGTAACCTAGAGTTCTCATGCTTAGCCTGTGCTAAAAAACGATAAAGGTTTGTGGTCAGTTTGCAACTTAAATGCCTTCCCATATAGATAAATATTGAATTTCTTTATTGCCCATATTACTGCAAGACATTCTTTTTCGCTAGTTGAGTAGTTGATTTCAGCTTTATTCAACTTTCTGCTAGCATATGCCACTGGGCTTAATTCCCCATCCAATGCCTCTGATTTCTGTAGTAAAGTTGCACCTAGCCCAATATTACTTGCATCCGTCCTTACTATGAATTCTTGACTTAAGTCAGGTAATTTCAAAATGGGTTTACTTGTGAGCTTTTCCTTCAATTCTTGGTAAGTCATTTCACATTGTGGTGTCCATGTAATGCGATCTGGAAGTCCTTTACGTGTCAATTCAGTTAACGGTGCACATATGGAATTAAAGTTCTTGATATACTTCTGGTAGAAACCACATAATGAGACAAAGGATCTCACGTCCTTCTTGGTTTGTGGTCTCGGGGCTTTCTGTAGTTTCTCTAAATTCTTTGGGTCAGGGGTCATGTTTCCCTGATAAACTGTGTGTCCCAAAAATTCCAATTCTTTACATCCAACGCAACATTTGGTTGGTCGGGCTGTTAAATTTGCCTCCCTAAGTCGATCAAACAGCATGTTCAGAGAGTCAATGTGTTCCTCAAATGTTTCTGTTGCTATAAGGATATCATCCATAAAATTTGTTATACAGGGATTATTCAGAGGATCCAATAATTTTCTCATCATTCTAGAGAAGACACTAGGCGCATTCTTCAATCCAAATGGCAATCTATTAAACTCATAGTGTCCTTCTGAGGTACTAAAAGCTAGGTATGGTCTAACCTCAGGCTTTACTGGAATCTGATAGTATCCTTTACTCAGATCCACTTTTGAGAAATATTTAGCTTTATTTAGTCTGGCAAACAGCTGATTTGTATCCGGCAATGGATCCACCTGTCCTTCTGTAATAGCATTCAGTCTCCTGTAATCTATACAGAGTCTATGTTCTCCAGAGGGCTTCCTTAAAAGTACAACACCGGAACTATACGAAGACTCACTGTGCGAAATAATTCCTTCCTTCAATAGATAGTCTATCTCTTCCTTCAAAGCTTTTTCCTTAGCAAACGGAATCGAATATGGTTTCATACAGACAGGTGTGGAGTCTATTAATTTCATATCATATTCCAATAGGTTTGTATGCCCTGGTCGGTCTGTTAACACCTCTACATGATTATTTAGAACCTGTTGCACTCTCTCTCTTTCTGAGTTTTCGTTAAATGTGTACTGATTTTCACCTGTGCTGCTGTCTCACAGGGGTGTAATGGATATTCAAATGATGAAAGTGGTTCCTTTTTCATCTCCATGGCGATGGACAAGGTCAACAAGTGTGTCTCTTCCTGATGTTCTCTTTCCAAATATTTCTTCAGGAGATTCACATGATAGATTTTTTCTTTCCCCTTCTTATCTATCTTATAATTTGTTCTAGACACCTTCTCTAGAACTGTATATGGACCCTGCCATCCAATTTGTAACTTATTCTGACTCCCGGGCAAAAGAAGCAGTACCTTCTCTCCCACAGCCAAATTTCTGTCTTTCGCCTTCCTGTTATAATAGGCAGCATGTTTCTTCCTGGCTTGTTTCAAATTTTCATTGGCAAGTTTCCAGCCAGTTTTTAACCGAGTGGTCAGCTCATTCACATATTGGTATGAAGATGTAATGTTTTCCTCTGCCTTTTCATCAGTCCACGTTCTTAACAAAGCTACATATGGACCTTTAATTGTGTGGACTTATTTGTCCATGCACCGGTATGGTCTCTTCCACTCGAAGCTTTATAGTGATGATTTTTCCTCCCAGAACTATCATTCACAAAACGACCGCTACCAATTTTTCTTTTGGGGCTTTCTCCCCTCTTAAAATTCTTGATGAGAGATTTCCTCTCTACATCTTCTTCCTCCAGTTTGTTTAAGTCCGATTGAGGGATTTTCGGCTTATCCTGGGGTAAGACATCTTTTTGCACTCTCCGCATAGTGGCCATTGTAAAACAGTTAAGTGAAGCTTGTCCGTGAAAAGGGGCTTCCCATTCCATTTGGTCCACTTTATCAAATCTATATCTCTTTTTATTATCAGGCCTAATTTTGCCCCGTGGCGTGTCCAGGTCCTGATCCATGTTCCCACTTGTGGGTGTTCCCTCATGTGCTATGCTACACCTTTCTACAAAATTCTCAATGTCCCATCTTGCTTTGGGCCAATAATAATTGTGAGCCACCTTTTGAATGATGGTACCTATCTTCTCATGGTCCCCATCTGGTTTCACATGTAGGCTCCTTATTAATTCTGTCCTGTATCTTTTTGGAAGAACCAGCTGTCCGTGACCATTGGATCTAGCTCCAGTCTTCCTATACATCAACTTGTTTTTCATGTAAAAATCTCCCTTGCCTGGAGTTGTATGACAAGTTGACAATTTTCTGAAACAAGGCTTGAGTGTTTTATCCCCAGCCTGTGCCTTCCTCATCTCTTCTGGAGTGGTATCTAACATAATATCCTCCTCCTGTCTTGAGGTCGACCTGACCTGAAGGGTTGCCATATACACAGGTTTCCTTCTGCAACGGTCAGTGTCATGATTGTCCATCTGACAATTCTTACACCACCTTTTTCCTTGGTTGAAAGATTTTCTTTCATCATATTTCCTTTCATCGAATTGTGGGACTTTATTTTTATTGTCATACCGTGGCCTATCAAATTGGTGCTTACCTTTATTTTGATCCTTAGGATCAAATTTATTAAAGTTCTGTGGTGCCCTAAAGTTATCCACCTGTTTCTTTTTATTACCTGTTACCTCTGCTTGAGCTGCTTGATACCTTTCAGCAACATTTAGCAACTCACCCAGCCTCTCTGCACCTTGTTCCATGAGAAACTTTCTCAGGTCTGGAGCCATGGACTCTCTTAGTTGCTCTATAAGGACCATTTCCTTAAGATCTTGGGTTTTCCCCAGAGAAGTCCATTTCTCCAAGTATGTCTCTATTCGTGCAGAGAACTGGTGATAGGTTTCACCTGACAGTAGTTTAGCATTCCTAAATTTTTTCCTGTAAAACTCTGCATTCTTTTCATACCTTAACAAAAGAGCCTGCTTTAGCATGTCATAATTTTCCTGATCACCTCTGCTCATTTTTGCAAAAACTTCATAAGCTGCCCCACGAAGTCCCTGAGATAACTTTAAGCTCCACCTTTCTCTCTCCAACCCATACGTGGTAGCTAATAGTTCGTACCTATTTATATAGCTCTCAATATCATCGTCTTTCTCAACAAAATGATCTAAATGAAAATTCATAGCTGAGATTGAGGCTCCTTGAGTAACCGTAGCATCAGAGGCAAAAGGACTGGCACCATTTTCAGGAGCATGGCCTTGAAACTCAAACTCCCTTAGTCGTAACTCATGTTCCCTTTGTAATCTCTTCTCCTCCTTTTCTGCTTCCCTCTCTGCAGCTAATCTCTTCTCTTCTCTTTCTGCAGCTAATTTCTTCTCTTCTCTTTCTGCAGCTTGTCTTCTTTCCTCGGCTTCCAATGCTTTAGCCTCTTTGTCAGCCTCAATCTGCAACCTCTTAGTCTCAGCCTCAGCTTGCAACCTCTTAGTCTCAGCCTCAGCTTCAAATTGTAACTTCTTAATTTCCCTTTCAGCCTCTAACCTTCTTTCGGCTTCTTTTTCTAATCTTCTTTCTTCGCGTTCAATAAATTTGTCACATTCCGTTGTGACATAGGCAACCATAACTTGCCCATCTAATCCTAACTCTTTTGCAGTCTGAACCGCAGCAGATCGAAATTTGGCCAGGTCCGCCATTGTCTATTATGTAAATTTATACAATGTCTAACCAACAATTCAATCTCTAATGGACAACACAGGCACCGTGAGCTCAACCTTATTTAATTCCACCCAAGGATACCTTTTAATTCTTATATTCCCTGAAGTGAATTACCCCCCAATATTTTTAATAGTGAAAGATTCAAAATCCCAAGAGCGAGACCCCAATATATGTGGTGAAGTGGGATGTTATAAATATTTATAGGGGACTTAGTGTACTGACTGAGATCAGCTGTGAAGGTATCTATATCTATTAAAAGTAGTGTATTATATATAACCTTACTTGCTACCACATATCTCTTTATCTCAGTCAGAATTATTCTGGAATAGTGTGATGCTACGTTATGTGTCTAGGGTATGTGTATGAAGAAGTGTAAGTCACAACAACAGACAGATAAACAATTTAATGTAATCCACTACTCTTGACAACACTGTGACACTCACATACATATAACACTCTATGAGAATATCTTAAAGGAGGCACTGATAACTTTCAAATAACAATATGTATTCATTACTGGCATGAATGAATATGTGTCCTGATTCAACTACAAGGGAATCAGGAATCACAATCAATTTAAATTACAAGTTATGTACAGAATGTATTTAATATGAATATAGTAGTGACATATATTATTACAAATGTTCTATGTGTGTCAGTTGTGTAGTAGTAAAATGAGGTAATACTGGTTTTGTTTTGTTCAAGCTCTGTTGGTATTTGTCATCATGACTTCAATAGTTTGTCTTTAGGGACCAGTATTGGAGATGTTCACAGTTCCTGATTTTAAGACAAGTAAATTCCCCTCTGAATAGTATTTTTATAAAGTTATTTCAAGATGAGGGGACATAATGTTGAGCTCAGCTGGCCAACTCTGCTTATCTTGAGTGATGGCGGCAGGAAAGGACTCCTCTGCTCGAATTCTCCTCTGGGCTCAGGAGACACCTCACTGATAGCTAAAAAGACCAAGGAGTATGCTGTCCGACTCTGGATTCAGCAAATCTCTGACCAGATGCTGCTCAGTACCATCAAGACCACTGTCCCTGAAATCAAGAAGGATGTACCTTCTACTTCATAACTAATTTATATTCTTTTTTACACTGATCACAATACAGCACAAACATTGCGTTCAGAGCGTTAGGCCAACAGTCAGCTTCATTTGAAATACTTTATTCCAGTATTACCCTTCTTAATGGTTACTACGCCTCTGCACTTCCAGCATTATTTCTTTCTAGTCCATCATCCAGGTGTCAGTGTACTATTTGGCCATTCCATGCCGTTTTACTTCTCTCTGACACCCTCTGTTCAGGCTGGAGCATTATAGGCTTTACCTCACGTTTGCCACTGAACTACACATATATATACAGGCATAAATCAACAATTCTCATTCAATTTTTCATTAAAAGATACTGAATGGTTCAAGCTTACCACAATTTCATGGAAATAAACACAGATACGTTGATTAGCAATGAATTCTGGCACAAACTGGCACAAATTCCGTTCTGCCTATGTTCCAGGCTTTTATTTTAGCAAAAATGTGAGCTGGCTTCAACGTACTGTCGCTTTATCAAGCTTATTTGAATTAGTGGTCTCGAACTAACGCTCCCAAGTGTGTATATCAGCGAGACTGGCCAATGAGCCACGTTTCGACAAGTGTTTGAAAAAATGTTATCTTTTCCCGTCTCCCCTAACAACCAAGATAGTATTTATAGCCCGACCAATCGTGGTTAGGCTTTCATTTGTTGCGCTCCAATCAATTTGAAGTTTACATTGTAGGCTATTTCTGTAACGTAAATTTTTTTCAAACACGTTAAAAAAAAAATCTTATGAGCAGAAATGATTTTATGCTGTCAGGCACCCCCAATATTTTATTTTGGGTATAATTTATTAATTCCTGGACTATTTGCGTAACGTTTTACATATTATTTGTCAGCAAACCCTAAGGAACCCAAAAATACTAATTTAAAGGAGCTACGTGGCTGCGTTCAAAATATGCAATTTCTTCTATCTCCTGTTTAGAAGATGTGCTGTCTGGGTACTGTTATGTGTTCAAACGTAAACCCATATAATGTTGTCTTTTCTAATAAGAGTCTGTTATGATTTATAAACCTAACTCTGGGAAAGGGTAGTGTATTTTATCACTGTCCGTCTGAAAAAAAATTAGTGCATGTAGACTTACACGCGTGATGGTAGTAATTGTGTATCGCGCGAAGCGGGTTTAGTGTTCGGCTTTCTGCCTCTCCCTTCTCTTTTTATCCCTTTAGTCCATCTGTTCGTTCGTTTTGGTAACGCAGTATAATTAATGTTAGGGTTAATTTAGGTCATTACGCAGTACGTCTCAATGCTTTTCCAAGAAATACAGCACACGTTTCATTGAAGAAGGCGGGTAATAATACAGTAAGCTTTACTATCAACGTGAAAGCGTTACAATTTGCAGACGAAGCAGAAAACAAGGGGGATTTCGAGTACATTCTTTGTGATAGCACTGTCATTTTACCATTGCTCTTTTCTTTATTATATGTATTTATTAGGCTTTATATTTAATTGATAATTTATATATGTGGATTAGAATATTCCATGACAGCTGCAAAACAAGAAATTATGAGAATAATGAAAGAAACTATTGATCGCCTTTATAATGAAACGAAAGAAAGATTTGTCCGTCTCCATGATTTGGATTTCTTTTAGATGCTGAAGGATTACTTCTTGACTTAAATAAGAGCAGCAGCAATTATGGCCTAAATATCTTGAAGAAAAGTTGTCTCAACCTTTGACAGTTTTATATCCCTGAAATTGACGGTTTTAAGCTTTACGAAGAAATCCAGGATTGTAAGATGCTTCTGAAAAGCCGCGCAAATGTTCAGATTTCAAAAGTTGATGAACTAAAGTTTATTGTTCCCAAACTTAAGAGTTGCTGTTGAGATAATTATCAAAATTGCAATTTCAATTTTCAGCTGTGAGCGATCTTTGAACGAGCTAAAATTGATCTTACCATATTTGAGAGCTCCAATGAGGCAAGAGAGACTTTAGCCTTGATCAGCATTGAACGTGAGGAAACTGAATAACAAATTTTAATGATATTATTATTCAGTTTGCATCAGCTAAAGTTAGAAAAATCAATTTTTAGTGTGAAGTTCCAAATCATGTTTAAATATCAAGTACAATAAACATTCAATTATTTTGTTCTTTTTAGAATTGTATTTTCCAAATACAAGTAACAAATTTTTTATAAACGCACCAGTTATTTTTGCAATTTCTAAAATGAAATGGTGTTGACAAAGTGAGAAATAAGTACGAGGTTATATTACAAAAAAATAAATTAGCAACAATATAAGTTTTTTAAAATTATTATTATTTTTTTAACAATAAATGTAATTTTGTTTTAATAATTTGTAACCTGTATTATTTTTTTTCTCTCCAACCACCTGTCCGAGAAAAGGTCATCGCAGCTGTACGTAGTCACCGGTCAAGCAAGAAGACGTGTGAACTCCTGTAACGTACTCCCAAACTTAAGAGTTGCTAACAGATAATTCTCACTATTGCAATTTCAATTTTCAGCTGTGAGCGATCTTTGAACGAGCTAAAATTGATCTTACCATATGAGAGCTCCAATGAGGCAAGAGAGACTTTAGCCTTGATCAGCATTGAACGTGAGGAAACTGAATAACAAATTTTAATGATATTATTTTTCAGTTTGCATCAGCTAAAGTTAGAAAAATCAATTTTTAGTGTGAAGTTCCAAATCATGTTTAAATATCAAGTACAATAAACATTCAATTATTTTGTTCTTTTTAGAATTCTATTTTCCAAATACAAGTAACAAATTTTTATAAATGCACAGGTTATTTTTGCAATTTCTAAAATGAAATGGTGTTGACAAAGTGAGAAATAAGTACGAGGTTATATTATTTTTTTTAAATTAGCAACAATATAAGTTTTTTTTTAAAATTATTATTATTTTTTTTAAACAATAAAAGTGATTTTGTTTTAATAATTTGTAACCAGTATTATACTGAGTAATTAGTTTGAGTACCAATATTTTAAAGAATTTTAAAGCACAGCTTTCAAGGGGCATCATTTTTTAAAATTTTGTATTTGCCCTGAGTGCCATCAACCTTAGTTACGCCACTGTTCAGAACCGAACATTCACACACAAAAGTATTGAACACACACAACAAGAATGAAAACTCGCACAGTAGACCTAAGCACACAGAGCAAGACTAGCATTCAATACATGACGTTGTTAACACTTCCAACACACATCAACGCTGAGCGTGAAATCACACAACAAAGCTTATCCGTTTGTAGACGCAGTCAAATTACCACAAAAATTTACACAGTGAAAGAACAGACGACAACACTTGTAGCCAATACATACCTCTTGAGAGTCACTTGCCAGATAGACATGTTGACCTTTAGCAATATACGGCTTGAGAAATTCCCAAACAGCCGTGACGGTACTTGGATCATTTCTAACGTTACGTTCTAAAGGCAGAGTGGCACTGTGGCCTAGTCTAATGTGAACACACACTAAGTTTATATTCACTTTATCAAATCCTTTTGATTTGCGAATGCTTTCCATTGCTGACTTGATAATCCGTGTTTTTAGTGTTTCAGTTACATTTTGAGTCGAGGGGTCTGTGCATGTTGTGTTCTTGCAATTACTTCTGTTTGTTTCAGTACATATTGTATTTGTACAGTTTGTAACATTAGTGTTTTCCGTGCATGTTCGATTACTGCAGGATTGTATGTTATCTGTAGTTTTATTTCTGCCAGTCAGATTGCAGCACACGTCTTTAATTTCTTCAAGTACACAAGTGGAGTTGGCGCAAGTGGATACATTTTTATGTTGACTTTCACAACATCTGGAGTTATTAAGCATGTTCGAGACGATGTATTCGTCGGACATTTTCTCACAGATTCGTGCTAAAATCTCGTTCAGTTCCAGACGAAGTGTATCTGTTGGAGTCATCAGCCTTAGCCAAGCCACTTGGAACAGTTGCCAAGATGGGACTTTTGTCCACGGTGGAAACTTGTCTCTGTAGTGGTGGTTTTGCAGTAACCCCAGATGCCATTTTTGGTTGGTTCGAACGTAGACCACCTCTTGAGGGTACACTGCATTGAAATCTACTTCATGGAGACCAAGATTTACTTTGGGTCCGTAAGCCTGTGGGAAAAATATTTTCTGTGAAAACTACAAGAACAACAACTACAATAACATTGGCAGCTTTTAACAGTTGGAAAAAGGGAGTGGGGCCTGTAACTAATAACTGTGGTCATGGCCGGATTAAGCCAAGAAGGGCCCTAAGATTTTTGGTGGCCCCCCCCCCACCCCCATTCCCCTACCTAACAGGCATTCATTTTAATATATTGTTAAACCCCTTAGCAAGGTGGTGGTATGTACTAGTATTATTAATAGACTGGTATGTTAGTTTGTTGGCATTGCTTACCTCTGTTATTAGTAATTATTTTTTATTAATGTTTATTAGCATTGCAAATAATTCATTCGCCGTTCTGATTTTGCCGCGGTGCATTATGTCTTTTAAGCTATTTTGATTTTTACTGTCTTTTTAGAACGATGTGAATGTGATTGCAAAGTGCAAACATTTTCTTTTTGTACATGAATCTATACAATTTTTTTGTTTTTAACTTAGCAGTGCGAGCCCATAGGAGTGCGAGATCATAGGCTTCAGCCTACTTAGCCTAATGGATAATCCGGCCCCGACTATGGTATATGTTTTATATAAATGCAAGGTTGCTATAACCATATAGGTATAAAGCTGGAGTAAGGTACATTATCAGTCAATCAATCAATACCATTTAGAGCCCCCAAGAGCATAAGCCTTCAAAACGAGCACATGCGAAGCTCTCCTGTCACGTGCCATCAGCTCGAAGTATTTCCATGGTCTTCCTCGTCATTTTCATTTTTGTCTCCAGTTGTCTTCTCCACGTGATCTTATGTCTGTCTCTACTTCTGTTACCCTGTGGATTCCAGACCAAATTATGTCGTGTAGGTTTCCTCAGTGTGTGTCTATCCCATTGCCAAGTCTCTTCCTCGTTGTGCAATATAGGCAACATATATTTACATGATAATACTTCCAAAGTTTGGCGGAAACAATAAATCATAATCATCATCTGCTTTTTCGCTGCTTGTGAAGCATGGAGTCATCACCACAGAAGGCCCCCTTGAGGAGGCCTACACTAAATCACACATTCTTAGAGCAGTAGCTTTTGTAGCAATTTGTTTTCATAATAAGGTTGCCTGCCCCATACACAACCTGATATTAACACCTTTTCGATATTCCCGAGGGAGCAGCAACCTTATTCTTTCTTCGTGTCCCCGGGGACTACACCGGACCAAACAATAAAGCGCTCAACAGAACTTGGAGCTACAACGACTGGCTATGTTACGGAACGAAGGAAGGAAGAAAAGATGCTTTCAAACAGTAAAATCTCATAGGTAAAGGGTAAAGGATCCCGTTACACGCCCATTAAGGTATATTGGGAATATGGTGTTAGATCCATATTTTCTTGACCATCGGCACACTAGGGGTGATGTGGTCAGTATCACGCCGGCCGCCTTAACCTTCCCAGAAGTTGCTCTGGTACCCATTTCGTAAGGCTGGGTCGACCTCGGAGCCATTTGCGGTCTAAAAAATCCCACATCAACTGGGGATCGAACCATGGACCACCGAGCTAGGAAGCCAGTGCACTAACCACTACGCTATTGCGGCTCCCCAATATATCATAGCGGATTACAACATTTTCAGTGTTTATACAAGAATAGTAGACAGTTATTTGACTTACTTTTCATTCACTTAGCAGGAATACTTGTATTGTTTGTTGTTGTAACACCCTAACGCAGATGCCAAGATGTCTTTCTGAATATAACTCGTACGACTTCCTAGATTAATATTTTTACCCTGCTGTCTGAGAGACTTTTCATAGCCCCTATAAAATCATTCAAGTAGACAAACGGTAGGCAATCCAGGGTTGCGACTGATCTACTTTAGAAATAATGAGCTCTCTAAAGATCCACCTTACTACAACCATGTGTGTTTTCAGGATTCGAAGTAGATGGAATAATTGCAGCTTATATGTAACTACGCTGGCTGGGCCATGTCCGCCGCATGGAAGATGGTCGCATCCCGAAATATATCTTCTACGGATAACTGGCAGATGACAAAAGAGCAGTTGGGCAACCTCAGCTAAGGTATAGAGATGTGCGCAAGAGAGACATAGAGCACTGGGCATAAATCCTACAACCTTGGAGGATGAAGCTGCCAATCGCACCATGTGGCGATGCTCTCTACGGCGCCACTTCAGATTGGGCGAAAAGATGCTTTCACTGCAAGCAGAAGAGAGGAGAAAACGCCGAAAGGAACACCAGGAAAATAAGCAACTGAGGGTGTCCCATCAGGGGCGCATTCCCATAGAAGGGGCTTTTATTATCATCATTATATGTAACTTTTATAAATGCCGCACGATCTGGTTCCTGAAATCCCAGCTACAGAACGGTGGAAAATTCACATTAAATGACATTCAACCAAATTCAAACTTCGCTTCAACATAATATGACATTCGTATCTTGTACACTTCATATGAATAAAGTGAATTTTAATAAGATAGCTGGTGAATTTTCACTGCGGAAACATGGCATTTAATTCTGGGAATATGTTGCGTGCATATTTTGACGCACATATTACAAAAATCGATATGGCTATTTAATATGGAAAAGATATAGACATTCATTCATTTGTGTATGAAAATGCTGTCTATAGTAAAGCTAGATAACTCATGATTGATTTACACTTTTGATCATAGGAGTAATCGTTCTTGATATTGATTCGGCGCATGGATATGACACCCATGTCCGTACTTATTTGTTAGGGCCAGAAAATATATTAATTTGCTTATTATGTTTATGGCCTGAATTCATATGTATTACATATTATTAGTACAAGTAGAATCAGTCCTATATTGTATATTTTTGATGGGTAGGCAGGACTATATTCTTGTTATGCCGCTCTAGCGGAAGTATGAGTTGTCTTGACAAGTCGTGATGAGTTCCGAGGTACCGTTTACAATGGCGGTTACGCATTTCCAAGGGCTGGTATATTCTTAAGTAAAAATGATTGATGAAGTGGTTTTTCTTCTGTAGGAGATTGTGTCTCTACTAGAGTTTGCGTTAGAGACTCTCCTAATGTACGGTACCATGTATGATTCGGACTCCAGTTAATTCCAGACCCTATTTTTGATGATCTCATGTCGGTTAGACCCAGCTGGAATATTATGCTTCACAACGCTAGGGTCGTGTTTGTATCGACAAAGATGACGGGCTTCCATACAACAATTATGTCTACGTGAAGTAACTGGATTACTGTAGAACTGTATGGAGAAACTTTAGGAA
The DNA here is from genome assembly GCA_024509875.1 of Oreohelix idahoensis. Taxonomy (NCBI): domain Eukaryota; kingdom Metazoa; phylum Mollusca; class Gastropoda; order Stylommatophora; family Oreohelicidae; genus Oreohelix; species Oreohelix idahoensis. The sequence goes on along the minus strand of JAMPIV010013961.1, from coordinate 53,990 downwards.
ATCATTCATATGTATTTCGAATTAACTTTGGCTTATATATATACCTTCCTGTGAGCGAGTGAGCGACAACTCAGGAAGGCGGCCATGTTACATTCCTGTCATCGTATTTTTGAATCACTGTCCAAAGAACGGGGCATGTATCTTACTATTCGGACAGTGGCAAGGAGATCTCAATTTTGATAGAAACCCCTTCCAAGGTTTCATAATATGATATAAACTGTGAACTTAAAGCAACTTTAGTTACTTACCGATCCGCCTTCACTGACGCGCTTAGTCAGATAGGGGATGCGGCCATTATGTATCATGACATTGGAAACTATTGATGTACTACCTATTATTTATGAATGTGTCATGACATGGGATCTACTATGTATGCCTGCAAATTGATGTGTCAACATACCCATGATTTACTCGTTATGTCCCAGTGTGTGCGTCTAAATAAACTGTGTAAACAAAGATTCCAGCAGTCTGCATTGGTGCCTTGTAGACACAAGTGAATGAGTGTTTAGATTGGTCAGAACACGAACAGTACACCATTCGCGTTAATCACACTCTACACTTCTACTCCATATATACACCATCCTGCGTCGGTTGAAGTGACCAAGTTTAGGGCCTGCTTCCCCTGGAGCCTTAGAGGGAAACTACTGCTTACAGCAGCCTTTGCCTTCCCTAACTCAGGACTAGGGTGAGTTACCCATTTACAGCTGGGTAGACTGGAGCATGCCTGATCTCAGTAACACCATACACCCCAATTTACACAGATGACTTTATACACAGCACTTTACAGAATACCACACGTTTAAATGCCGGAGGGAGAGTGCAAGTCCGACATTTCTCTAGCATTAAAAAAAAAAAATTGTGCCTCTCTCACCTTCAGATCTACCAAATCATGCAGAGTGGCTACCAGTAGATAGCGATTAACTGCTTGCCGAGTTTTGCTTCATTTTGGTGAGTCGCGCCCCGTTCAGACACAAGATTCTCGGTTATATTAGGACGCATGTACAATTATAAAAGACCTTGTGGTCTTGTGAAGTGCCGACCCCTGATGTACACGGTCACTGTTACTGGAACATAAATCTAGGTCTTTGTAATTTCTTTTGCACTCTTTTGTTTTATTATTGTGTCTTATTTCAGTGAAGAGGGTGAAAGTGAATAAATAGATATAAATAAGTTTTAAAACAAGGATGTTTAATTGGAGAATTGCTCTAAATCGACTACATTAAAGAATATACACTGAGACATTTTCTTTTAAAAGCGAATCTGCTGACAGTAACCTTTCTCTATTGGCCCGAAAGAGGAGCAAAGAAGAGTCAAACTGTCACCTACCAGGAATGGCCCCTTAAGAGGTCAATAAGTAGGGTTGAGCACGGCACCGGTTACTCTGTCCTGTAGACAATTAAAGCTATAAAAAAGATATGAACCAGTTATCCAAACCGTGTAATTCATCTCAGGCGTGCAGGATTGAAGGACGTTACCGTCTTTCACCTGGGAGAACCTCCAGCTGAGGGATCTAGAATGTTCGAGCACTAAGCGAGCAAGGAAGAACCACACATATGGCAGCAGAAATTGGGAACTATAAAATTATACACCGTGAGACTGTGTGAAACAAAGGAAAAGGAACGAAGAAAATGAACACGAGAGAAAGTCCTAAATGGTGAAGAATGCACGTCTTAATGTGAAGGTGTGTCTAGTGCGGCCACGGGAGGCGCAGAAGGGCTTAGAGAAACAATGAACCAATACTAACAGTAGGAACATCTAATATTGCCCCAAAAAAAAGATGAATTTAATACATTGTTACCTGCTAACTAATGACAAAGAAGAATCTTCTAAAGGAGAATTTTACACCATATTTAATCTAAATATCTGCGAGAAAAAAACGAGAAGACATTACAATTTTGATGTGTAACCGAAATGCAAAGATTACTACCTGTGCAACAGACAACACAGACTATGAAGACATCATGGGAAAACATGAACTTTGGATAGTGAACACAAATGGCGAAATGCATATGGCCATCATTGCTTAAAATAAGCTGGTTATAGGAGGAAGCCTAATTCCATAAGTAAGAATACATAAAGTAAATATTACCAGGCCATAAGACAGAAAATCAGAGAGATCATATGTTGAGAAATTAAGAAATTAAAAAAAAAATGACTGTCACAATATCCAATGCTCTTTGATTTTGTTGTTCACTATGTCATTGATATGCCCCATGTAGTTCTGTGGGTCTCTGAGGAGACATGGTGGCACCACTGATCTTGAAACAGACCGCAAGGTCATTTATATTAGGACATGCACCCTAATATAACCGACGGACCCTGTGTCTAGGTTGAAAGGGCGCTCCAGGCCAAACGAGGAAAATTTTATATTTAAAAAAAAAAGAGGCACGTAAGGTTTGGTTGGCAAACAATCTCGCAGATACGTTGAAAACAGTGATTTCAAACTACCTACTGCCTTCTAAGTAGGCTCGGGAAACCCAAGGCTAAGGAAAGCAAACATGAATAAAAATCATAAAACTGTTTGCTGAAATTGTGCGTGCCGGGCCGATAGGTACGGATATCACAGCCCGGCTCTAAAACTATGACACAATGCATTCATTATGCTTTTCAAAAAAAAAAGTGTGACCTTTGATCTTTTTTTAGATCTGTCTGAATCTCAAAAAGATAAGAAAAAAATCACTGCCTATGTCATGTCATCTCCCCCTTCCCCCTTTTTAAAATTAACAAAAAAATCATTGTCTCCTCCTTTCCAGTTGTCGGTGTTCTCGGCTGGTAATTTTAAATACAAACGATATTTTACAAGCTTCTGAAAGTCACACGCTCCGATATCCTTACACAGGGAGAAGTTTCGTAAACGTTTCTGACCCAGTTTCTGACAAGTCGTACTGAGACTACCTTATCCCTGTTTCTTTTCTTCCAAAGAACGGCTCAGCTTTATTATTTTTCTCAGCGTTCGTAATATTTACTTTTTAATCTTTTGTACGCCCGCCAGTTTAGCTGATAATATTAAGTTGTGTGCCTTCTTAAAGCGCAGCAGGTTTATAAAAGAAGAAAGTAAATGTGCCCAGAGCATCGGAAATATACGCTTAACTCTTCATTTTTGATTGTTTGTTTAGTGCTTACAAAAATCCTTCAACATACATTTGATCTGACACAAGGTCCTTTTGGTTTGGTTTGGTTTTTAAGGATTATCTTCATTGCACACGGACAACTCCATCAGTGCTCCGACCTCCTCCATTAGATCACACGAGGAGGATATCAGCACAGTGCACGAACTCCGTAGCATTGGCGAGAATCCCAATTTACATAAATAAGAATATATATATATATATATATATATATATATATATATATATATATATATATATATATATATATATATATATATACTGGATATATATATATATATATATATATATATATATATATCCAGTATATATATTCACCAAATGCCCCTTCATCAGTTATTCTGGACAGGAGAGAGGAGAATCATACCTCTCTAAATGCTAACGGGAGGAGGTACGTGACGAAGAGCAACGCATTGGAGCCCCAGACGAAGACGATTCCGTCAGGAAGGCACTGAACCGAAACAGAGGGGAGAGAGTGGAGTTGTTCCTCAGGAACAGTAGAGTTAGATAGAAACTACTAGAGGAGAGCCTCTGCGTTAGTTCTGCAGAATTCAGGAGAGTAGGATTTACGTGGTGTATAAGTTAGTTGTGCAGGACCGCCAAGAGCGCCTTTGAGACATTGTAGTCAAATTCGTTAATAAGTCTTAACCGGAACAGAGTGAACACTAGTGAAGAGTAGTCAGGTGGCGGAGGACTCCACAGTGTATTTAGTTAGTAACAATAGAGTAGTTAAGGGGGGGGGGGGGGGGATCTTACCTAGCGACCCCCGCCCGGTATATTTCTTTAACCTAAGTTGTTTTCGTGTAGGTGTGGAAGAGAGCGTGGTAATTTGATAATTGTGTCTTTCATTGATTGTACTTTTTTCAGGTTGTGTGAACTCGCACGTTATTGGTGCGTTGTTTTTTGTGTGTGCTGTAGTATAGATTTGTTTGTTTTAATAAACTATAAAATGTGCACTAGATCAGTTTGTCTTTCACTATACTTGTCGTGAGACATTCTAAATCCACATATATAAATTAAAAAGGAAATGTAAAGCCTAACGAATTAATTCAATAAAAGGAAAGAAGACTGGTAAAGAACAGTGCCGTCACTACAGCGTACGCCTGTGTTATAGAACGTCATGCTAGTTAAACAAGAAAATCCCTTTTTATGCTCCGTCTACATAATTGTAACGCTTTCACGTTGATAGTAAAGCCAACAGCATCATACACGCGTTTCTAAAAATAAAACTGGTACTGTGTTTCTTAGAAAACCTTGAGATACGCAAGATGCTTAATGACCCAGATATAATACTAGCATTAATTAAATTATACACACTACGTTAACCTAAAAGGACAGACGGACTTAGGATAGAGAGAGAGAGAGAGATGTACGGAGGAACGCATGCAACACTAACACGCCGTCTCGCGATATAAAATTAATGCCACCCCCCAAGCGAAAGGCATGCAGGCTTGATTTTTTTTCAAATAAACAGTGACAAAAAACAGTCCCAATACGAGGGTCAGGTTTTGGAAACATGTTTAATGCTTATTAGGAAACATGACACAATACTGTTTTCTGTTTGAAATCCTGACTTTATACTGACAGAACAGTCGAAAAGGCAGGACAGGTGGCGGTTCTACACATAAAAAAATAAAAAAAAAATAAAAACAAATACACGACTATCCTAGAAAATACATATTTTGAACGCAGCCACTTAGCTCCCTTAAAACTTATATATTTGGGTGCCTTAGGACTTGCTGACAAAGAATATGTTAGGTGTTAAGAAATTAGTTTAATAATTAACAAATTATAGCCATAATACTAGAGTGGTGTTGTCAGACAACACAGGATCAATTTTGCTCATAATGGCGTGTTTGAACAATGTTTTAGAAGAAAATGAGGCCACCACGTTAAATCCGATTTGATTGGCTAGAATAATATGTAAGGCGAATGTCGTAGATTTTAGATAGGAGTATTAAGACTAGGGTTAGGTCCCTTCTGAATAGGTTGGAATGAGTGATAGTCACAGTGAGAGCTGGTGAAAAAAAAAATACCACAATAGAATTTCCCACACGTGAGATGATAGAATGTGATAAAGAAGCTGTCTTTGAGAATCGAGATAATCTTCTCTCTCTCACCTATCTTCTGCGACCGCTTTTAAAGGCGTCAGACAGTCTACACACAGATATATATATATATATTAATATATCTTTATCTACTCACGGGCACGCACATACACGTGACGACAGTTAAACACACAGACGTGGGAATCTATCACAATGAATATACAGATAATTGGGATCGAGCTGACCAACGCACTGATTTAGTTCAAGAGAGAGATTTTTATTATTATCATCAAAAAAAATCTTCTCACAACACCAAAAATACATCAAGGGAAAACATATACAAATAGTCATAAAATTTAAGAAAAAAATGCTACAAGGATGATAGCCCCGTTATGATCTTAGCTCTAGGTTTAGCCCACAGCCCTGTTAAGAGAACAGATGATGGCCCAAAGAGTTATAGATACGTAGGGTTTAGGCTAAGAGTTTTTCTTCTTTTCTCGTAAATGTATGCACAGAGTTGAATAATCTGATTTAGCCTAAGAAGTAAAGAAACTCTAGCAAATAGTAACAAATTCTGCAGGTTAAACAAAAAGAATTAAGACAGTAAATGGGTGACAATCTATAACTGTAAAATAACACTCTGATCTGCGTACACTCATTCATTCAGCCATTGTCGTGGAATATTCTAATCCACATATATAAATTATCTAGTAAATATAAAGCCTAATAAATCCATATAATAAATAAAGGAAGAAGAATGGTAAAGAACAGTGCTGTCACAATGACAGTACTCGAAATCCCCTTTGTTTTATGCTTCGTCTGCAAATTGTAACGTTTCCACGTTAAATATAGGCCTTCTGCAACATACACGCGTTTCCCAAACACACAATAAAATGTGCTGCCTTTCTAAGAAAAACCTTGAAATATGCAAGTTGACTTAAATTTTAAATTCCATTCATGTCTTTTTCTACACTGCGTTACCAAAACGAACGAACAGATGGACAAAAGGATAAAGAGAGAGGGAGGGCTGAAAATCAGGAACGCATGCAACACGCGTCGCGCGATACACAAATGCTACCATCACGCGTGTAAGACTACATGCACTAAATTTTTTTTCAGACGGACAGTGATAAAATACACTACCCTTCCCAGACAGCACATCTTCGAAACAGGAGGTAGAAATTGCATATTTTGAACGCAGCCACGTAGCTCTTTTAAATTTGGATATTTGGGTTCCTTAGGGTTTGCTGACAAAGAATATGTAAAACGTTACGCAAATAGTCTAGGAATTAATAAATTATAACCAAAATAAAATATTGGGGATGCCTGACAGCATGAAATCATTTCTGCTCATAAAATTTTTTTTATAACATGTTTGAAAAAACCTTGCGTTACAGAAATAGCCTACCATGTAAACTCCAAATTGATTGGAGCGCAACAAATGAAAGACGAACCACGATTGGTCGGACTATAAATACTATCTTGGTTGTTAGGGAGACGTAGAAAGGTAACATTTTTTCAAACACTTGTCGAAACGTGGCCTCATTGGCTAGACTTGCTGATATACTCACTTAGGAGCGTTAGTTCGAGACCACTAGTGCAAATAATCTTGATAAAGCGACAGTGCGTTGAAGCCAGCTCACATTTTTGCTAAAATAAAAGCCTGGAACATAAGCAGATGGGAATTTGTGCCAGTAATTGTGCCAGAATTCATTGCTAATCAACGTATCTGTGTTTATTTCCATGAAATTGTGGGACCGTGGTCTTGATGGTATTGAGCTGCACCTGGTCAGAGCTTTGCTGAATCCAGAGTCGGACAGCATACTCCTTGGTCCATTTAGCTATCAGTGAGGTGTCTCCAGAGCCCAGAGGAGAATTCGAGCAGAGGAGTCCTTTCCTGCCGCCATCACTCAAGATAAGCTGATTTGGCCAGCTGAGCTCAACATTATGTCCCCTCATCTTGAAATGACTTTATAAAAATAACATTCAGAGGGGGATTTAATTGTCTTAATATCAGGAACTGAGAACATCTCCAATACTAGTTTCCTTAAGACAAACTATTGAAGTCATGATGACAAATACCAACAGAGCTTGAACAAAATAAAACCAGTATTACTTCATTTTACTACTACACAACTGACACACATAGGATATTTTTAATAATATATGTCACTACAATATTCATATTAATCCATTCTGTACATAACTTGTAATGAAAATTGATTGTGATTCCTGGTTCCTTTGTAATTGAATCAGGACACATATTCATTCATATCAGCAATGAATACATATTGTTATTTGAAAAGTTATCAGTGACTCCTTAAGATATCCTTTAGAGTGTTATATGTATGTGAGTGTCCCAGTGTTGTCAAGTATAGTGGAATAAATTAAATTGTTTATCTGTCTGTTGTTGTTTTGACTTACACTTCATCCTACACATACCCTAGACACATAACGTAGTCATCACACTATTGCAGAATAATTCTGACTGAGATATATAGATATGTGGTAGCAAGTAAGGTTATCTATAATACACTACTCTTAATAGATATAGATACCTTCACAGCTGATCTCAGTCAGTACACTAAGTCCCCTATAAATATTTATAACATCCCACTTCACCACAGCCATGGCCATGCAGTTATACTCACAACTTTGCTCGCTGCCTCTGGGAACATACTCAATTCTAGGACCTTCACACAGACCCGAAAATGCAGTCCTTGACCAAGAAATCCCCAGTTCCAAAAGACGTACCAAACTCTCAGGGAACGATTCCTTGGGTGTTCTAATTTTTCGAATGTCTGATTAAGTCACATAAAATATTGTCCAGGCACGAAAGTTAGCAGAGCACAATGTCATTAGCTTTGGTTTCTAGAATTTAAGGAATGTCAGATCGGTGTCTACTTTCAGGAAGTTACTATATTTGGTCGCCACAGTACTAGTCAAAACTCTGTCGGAATGTTTCTGATCTTTGCTTGCCACAACGGGCTGAATTGTACTGAAGAGTTATTCTGGAAGAATTAATTCTGGCGCGAAGGCCTCTTACTTCATTTAACTGTTACAGTTCAGGTAATGAAAGTGATTTGTTTCTTCCCAAATAAAGTTCACGTAAAGTTGGGTACCACCGTTTCACTACATAAAAGAAAGAACACATATCAAATAATTTTACAATATGTACCCACTATAACTTACATTATTAAACCGCAAGTGTACTGCTTGACTTATCATTTAAATTCCCCGTAAAGTAGGTTATATCTTAAAAAAAAATCATCAATCCCCATGAATTTAGGAACACGTGCGTGTTCCGTCAACATCTCATGAGGTTTCTAGCATTTGTAAGTTAGCTTAGAAAAAATATGATCTCGTCTGATTTCTTAGCAGTAAAATTTAACTTCATTATAGCTACATTATTGTTTAGTAAGCTAAGATATAATTTATTCTGCTATCCACTGAAACACGTCACTAGAAAATCATACAGACTATATAAATTTGGCACTCTGCGCAAAATCTAACTAGTGAAATATGAAATAAGCGACTTAACACTTTATCATTTCACAAAATACTAGATATAATATATATTACCTCACACAGAACTACAGGTAGTCGCACAACTTAAGAATTATATGCTGAATATTTAAGGAAGTCTAGAAGTTCGACAAATTGCCGAAACAAACTGAGAAACTTCGCTAACAGCTATTCTGTTTCGAACAACCTGTCTACTGCGATTATAGGAGCGAGAATGAAATTAAAGTTTCAACTCGGGCCAATATCTTAAAATCAGACAAAGGGCCCAAACTTATTTCGCCAAGCGAAATTATCTCCCCTACTCCCAACATTTACGTCAGCTTAACGCGTGACGTAACTGCCACCAGTGACCGAGAAATGCGCGTGACAGTTGCAAATCTCAGACAACCGTCTACAACTGCGTCGTACAGATGCCGGGTTTGACACCTTAAGCTAGTGACAGGTGAACAAAATGGTAGACCAAAAGTCTGCTCTATGTCCAGCGAAACGAATTTCTCACACCTCAGGCCCAGAAATCTGGTCGGGCCGCGCTCTGACCGGGGGAAACTGCAGACGTATGTCTGGCGAGAACCGTATCTTCACAGCTATCTGCGCGACTGACATCTGATGCAATAAGGTTACTAGTCAGTATGAGAAAGAAAAAAGATGATGAGAAAGAAATATATTTTTCGCAACGAATGATGCGAAAAAATACAGGAAAAACAAGTACGGAAAAGTAATAAAATGAAAGGATTAGGGTGAGAGAATAGGAAGAAGATGTAGGTAATTTAATGATATAAAGACCCACGTGACAGGACGTCCCCCCTTAAGATATGGAAGCCCTCCATGTCTACGTTATGGAATTAAATTTCCTATAACCGTAGCTTCGGGGTGTCTGTCTTCTTCCCTCCCGTCTTCCCCCTCCTCTCTCTCCAATTCCTACTCAAGTCTACTCCCAAAGTTTCCTTTCTCTGGAATGTTTCCCATGCGCGCTTGAAAGAGCGTCGCCGCTTCTGACATTTTTGAAAGATTTCCTGTGATAGCGGTGGAATATCCCTGCCACTATCGTCATCTTCGTCAGTTTTGGCGATCGTCAGGAGATGGTCGGAGATTGGCACTGGTTTTTCCAAGTATCTCTTTAAGAGATTTAAATGGAAAACCTTCTCCTTTCCTTCAATAGAGATCTGGTAGTTAGCCTTAGAAATCTTTTTCAGGACGGTAAACGGCCCTTGCCATCCGATCTTCAGTTGGTTGTTCTCGATAGGGAGCAACATCAAAACTTTCTCTCCTGCTTCCAGTTCTCTCTCTTCCGCGACTTTCCTGTATCGGTTAGCGTGCTTGGTGCGTGCTCGCTTAAAGTTAGTCGTTGCTAGGTCCCACCCTAGTTTCAACCGTTCCTTTAAAACCGACACATATTTACTGGCTGAGACAACTGTCTCATCAGCCTTCTCGTCTGTCAAAGACTGAAGTAAGGCTTCAAGCGGGCCCTTAATGGGTCTGCCGAATAAGAGTGTAGCTGGCGGAAATCCTGTGGAAGTATGAGGAGATTCTCTGTAGCCAAATAATGCTGCAGGAATACAGAGATCCCAATCTTCAGGTTTCACTTGTGCCAGCTTACTTAGCATCATGGTGAGGTTTCCATTAGCACGTTCCACGAGCCCATTTCCGGCCGGAGTATATGGCTTAGTGTGGATGTGCTGGGTCCTCAAGATCTTCACGATCTCATCCATCAACAGGTTTCGGTATGGGGATCCGTTATCCGTCAACACTTGTTGAGGGAATCCCAACCGAGTGAAAATCTGCACGAGGGCTTCTGCGACATGCTTGGCATCTGCGCATGTTAGCGGGATAGCATCTGCCCATAAAGTGCATGTATCGACTAAGGTCAGGATAAACATGTTCCTTCTTTTAGTCCTTTCTAAGGGTCCTAAAATGTCGATCACAACCCGTTCGAATGGTGTTCCCACTATTGGCATTTCACCCATGTGGACTGGGGGTGTCCGTTGCTTGGGTGGTACACGTTGGCACTGGGCACAGGATTTGATGTACCTGATAATATCAGTGTTTACTCCTGGCCACCAATAATGAGTGGTTATCCGTTGGTTTGTGGCGTTCTGTCCCATATGTCCGCTGAAGGGAAGAGAGTGCCCCATTTCTAGGATTTGGCTTCTGTACTGTTTCGGTACTAGGAGCTGGTTGTAACCTTGGTCAGGCTTGCCCGTTCTCCGTGTGGTAAAGTGGGATGTTATAAATATTTATAGGGGACTTAGTGTACTGACTGAGATCAGCTGTGAAGGTATATATATCTAATAAGAGTAGTGTATTATATATAACCTTACTTGCTGCCACATATGTATACCTCAGTCAGAATTATTCTGGAATAGTGTGATGACTACGTTATATGTCTAGGGTATGTGTAGGATGAAGTGTAAGTCATAACAACAACAGACAGATAAACAATTTAATTTATTCCACCACACTTGACAACACTGTGACACTCACATACATAAAACACTCTATGAGGATATCTAAAAGGAGTCACTGATAACTTTTCAAATAACAATATGTATTCAGTGCTGTCATGAATGAATATGTGTCCTGATTCAAATACAAATGGAACCAGGAATCACAATCAATTTTAATTACAAGTTATATGTACAGAATTTCTCAATATGAATCTTGTAGTGACATGTATTTTTAATAGTATCCTATGTGTGTCAGTGGTGTAGTAGTAATATGAGGTAATACTGGTTTTGTTTTGTTCAAGCTCTGTTGGTATTTGTCATCATGACTTCAATAGTTTGTCTTTATTGGAACTAGTATTGGAGATGTTCTCAGTTCCTGATATTAAAACAATTAAATTCCCCTCTTGATTATATTTTACACTGTCATTTTAAGATGGGGGTACATAATGTTGAGCTCAGCTGGCCACATCAGCTTATCTTGCGTGATGGCGGCAGGAAAATACTCCTCTGCTCGATTTCTCCCCTGGGCTCTGGAGACACCTCACTGATAGCTAAATGGACCAAGAAGTATGCTGTCCGACTCTGGATTCAGCAAAGCTCTGACCAGGTGCTGCTCAATAACGTTAAGACCACAGTCCCTGAAAACAAGAAGGATGTACCTTCTACTTCATAACTAATTGATACTCTAGTTCTACACTGAGCACAATACATCACAAACATTGAGTTCAGAGCGTTAGGCCAACTGTCAGCTTCATCTGAAATACTTTATACCAGTATTTCCCTCCCTAATGGTTACCACGCCTCTGCAATTCCAGCATTATTTCTGTCTAATCAATAATCTAGGTGTCAGTGTACTGTTTGGCCATTCCATGCCGTTTTACTTTCCTCCGACACCTTCTGTTCAGGCTGGAGCATTATAGGCTTTTCCTCATGTTCGCTACTGAACTACACATATATACAGGCATAAATTAACAATTTACATTCAATTTTCATTAAAAGATATTGAATATTTCAAACCTACCACAATTCATGGAAATATACAGATACGTTGACTAGCAATGAATTCTGGCACAAATACTGGCACAAATTCCCATCTGCTTATGTTCCAGGCTTTTATTTAGCAAAAATATGAGCTGGCTTCAACGCACTGTTGCTTCATCAAGCTTATTTGAACTAGTGGTCTCGAACTAACGCTCTGAATTGTGTATATTCGCAGCTCTAACCAATGAAACCACGTCTCCTTTTTTCAAAAAAAAAATACCCCTTCTATTCGTTTCCCATAACAACGCAAGATAGTATTTATAGCCCGACCAATCGTGTTTAGTCTTATATTTGTTGCGCTCCAATCAATTAGGAGTTAACATGGTAGGCTATTTCCATAACGTAAGGTTTTTTCAAACACGTTATAAAAAAATTTTAGGAGCAGAAATGATTTCATGCTGTCAGGCATCCCCACTATTTTATTTTGGTTATAATTTATTAATTCCTAGACTATTTGCGTAACGTTTTACATATTCTTTGTCAGCAAGCCCTAAGGAACCCAAATATACAAATTTAAAAGAGCTAAGTGGCTGCGTTCAAAATATGCAATTTCTTCTACCTCCTGTTTCGAAGATGTGCTGTCTGGGTACTGTAATGTTTTCAAACGTAAACCCATCTAATGTTATCTTTTCTAATAAGCGTTTTTCAGGATTTTAAAACCTAACTCTGGGAAGGTTAGTGTTTTTATCACTGTCCGTCTGAAAAAAAGTTAGTGCATGTGGCCTTACACGCGTGATGGCAGCAATTGTGTATCGCGCGACGCGTGTTTACTGTTGCACGTGTTCGGCTTTCTGCTTCTCCCTTCTCTCTATCCTGCTTTATCTGTCTTTTAGTTACGCTGTGTATGGGATGAATGAAATATTAAATTTAGGTCATTGTTCAGCTTGCGTATCTCAAGTTTAGTACACGTTTCATTGAAGAAAGCGGGTAATAATATAGTAGGCTTTTACTATCAACGTGAAAGCGTTACAATTTGCAGACGAAGCAGAAAACAAGGGGGGATTTCGAGTACAGTCATTGTGACAGCACTGTTCTTTTACCATTTTTCTTTTCGTTATTAAATGTATTTGTTAGGCTTTATATTTACCTGATAATTTATATATGTGGATTAGAATATTCCACGACACTCCGATAAAGTACGCCATCCTCAGAAAAAATGTCCCCGTGCTGTTTGGGTTCCTTAGCAATGGGCAGTTTCCTAAAGCAGGGTGCCAAGGTAGGGTCCTTGTATTGCGCTTCTTTAAGTTCCATGGGTAACAAATTAGGCGCAGGCTCCCGTTCCTTCTTGGTTTGCCCTCTTGTAGTTACTGCTGCCACAATCGGCTCTTCCGGTTTCCCAATACACACGTATCTCCCGCCAAGTATGACTGGGTAGATGGGATCATCCATAACAGCCGCTTTGATCACACCTCTGACAAAGTCAGAGTGTATCTCCTTCAATGCGATGGGAAGCGCTGTAGGTGCATAATTCTTACGAACTCCACAAAGTTTGACGGTCTCTCCTGTCTCTTGACCGGGTTTAACCAGCTTTCTGGCAACAATGCAATCGTAAGAAAGCCCCGTGTCAAATAAGCAAGAAGTTTGAGAACCGTTCAAAGTAACAGTACCTCGCGTTGAGGGTCTATCCCCAACAGGTTGGGAATCACTGTCAACAATTCCGCCTTGCGAGACTGTCAATAAGCATCCGATGCGTTTCGGCTCGGTGTGCTCGGTCTGATCATATGTCCCGTGCTCAGGGGTTCTCCCTTTGCCATCTTGTCCTTTCTGGCTACGCTGCCATGTAGGGCGGTCGGGTTGATCAGACTGTTTGGGGTGGTTGGGGTACTTGTTCTTGTAGAACTTGGATTTTTCCGGAGGAGGGTTTTGAGGTCCAGTTTCTCTGTGGTTATTTTGGTTAGAAGCCTGAGAAGAGTGCTCTAGGTTATGTTTTCGAAAATGCTCCTCTGTCGGTTTCCGCTTTGTGGCCGGTAGTTCAGCCAGCGCATTATGGTAACGCTCAGACTTTTCCAAAATGTCTTCAAGTTTTTCTGCCCCCTGCTCAGCGAGAAATCTCCGGGTATCTGCAGACAATGTGTTCTTTATTTGTTCTGTTAAAACAAATTCCTCAAGACCTTCATAGGTAGAGGGGAGCTGTGAGAGCTCTAGGCACTTTGTCAGATAACCCTTCAAACGAGACGAGACGAGAACTGCTGAAAAGTTTCAGAATTCTCTTTCCGGCTGTTGCGAAACAGTTGCAAAAATTTGCGAGCGTTCATTTCAAAGCGCTCCAGTAACGCTTTCTTCAACAGATCATAGTTGTCTTGTTGGCTGCTTTCCAGTTTGGCGTAAACATCATACGCAGAACTTTTCAAAGCCTGGGAAAGATTCATGTTCCAACGCGACCTCTCTAAACCGTACAGAGTTGCAATTTTCTCAAATTTCTCTAGCCATGTGTCAATCTTCTCATTGGGACAAGGGAAAGATTCTAACGGAAAAGACAAAGCAGTGAGATGAGTAGATTGAGTACTAGCAGGATCAGTTAAGGAAGAATGCGGAGAAGACTCTCCGTTGCTGGAGGTAGAGGCAGCACCACGACTTTGGACTTCTAGAGTTTTAAGAGCCAACTCATGCTGTCTCTCCTTCTCTCGTTCCTCATGCTGTCTCTCCTTCTCTCTTTCGTTCGCCCTGCGGATTTCCATTTCCTCCTCAATTCTCTTCTGCTGTAATAGCCGGTCTTCCGCTTCTTTCCTCTCCGCATCGTATCTCTCAAGTTCGTCTCTGACAAAAGCTTTCGCTTCTTCACCTTCCAGTCCCTCCTCTCTCGCTTCGTCCCTGAGGAGTTGTCTAAGCTTTGCCCTCTCGGCCATATTATGTCAGTAACTGAGACTAGTGGAGAAAGAAAATGGGAAAAAGGATACCCTGGTTCCTACCACTTACGAGAAAAAATGTACCAAAAATTCAAAAGATGATATCCTTAACCCTGGGATACCTCCTCCAAAGTAAAATTTAACTATCGCTGCTATTATCGGCAATAAAGCACTTAATGCAAAAACACGACTACGCCAACTAAATGGTAGTTAAGATTACTTCTGAAAAATAAGTTGCTACAGTGGAAAAGCAAAATAATTATTGCAAAAATTAAAGAGAAAAATAATCCCTTAATTTTTAATCCACTATCAAGTTTACCCCTGAAGACAGTTCGGGTGAGGGAGGCAATTAATCTGGACGGATAGTCCGAAACGCACTCCTTAGCTTTGCTCAAACACCTACCTGCTTCAGAACCCTTGTGAATGTTATACACTCACAAAACTTTACCAGCGTTTAGTATTACAAATCAACAATAACATATATTCCGACAAAATCCACCTGTAACTCAAATGTATATTATTTAAAATGCTGTGGAAAAAAAACTTATCAGTTTGTGTGGTCAGCACGCCCGTAAACAGATCGTTAGTCTAGGGGATAAATTATTTAAAGATATAACAACTCACAAGACATCACACTCTTACTCTATATCAGAATAAAGAATCTAAAGTACAAAATCCAGATAGACAAGTCAACATTTGTCGTACTCGTCTTCCTATTCTAAGTTCAAAAACCGGAAACGAGCAACCATTTGTCGTACTCGTCTTCCTATTCTAAGTTCAAAAATCCTACGGACGAGAACCCCTTTGTCGTATCGCCTTAGGATTTTGGGTTCAATTCCCGGTAACGAGCGACCATTTGTCGTAGATTTTAGATAGGAGTATTAAGACTAGGGTTAGGTCCCTTCTGAATAGGTTGGAATGAGTGATAGTCACAGTGAGAGCTGGTGAAAAAAAAAAACCACAATAGAATTTCCCACACGTGAGATGATAGAATGTGATAAAGAAGCTGTCTTTGAGAATCGAGATAATCTTCTCTCTCTCACCTATCTTCTGCGACCGCTTTTAAAGGCGTCAGACAGTCTACACACAGATATATATATATATTAATATATCTCTATCTACTCACGGGCACGCACATACACGTGACGACAGTTAAACACACAGACGTGGGAATCTATCACAATGAATATACAGATAATTGGGATCGAGCTGACCAACGCACTGATTTAGTTCAAGAGAGAGATTTTTATTATTATCATCAAAAAAAATCTTCTCACAACACCAAAAATACATCAAGGGAAAACATATACAAATAGTCATAAAATTTAAGAAAAAAATGCTACAAGGATGATAGCCCCGTTATGATCTTAGCTCTAGGTTTAGCCCACAGCCCCGTTAAGAGAACAGATGATGGCCCAAAGAGTTATAGATACGTAGGGTTTAGGCTAAGAGTTTTTCTTCTTTTCTCGTAAATGTATGCACAGAGTTGAATAATCTGATTTAGCCTAAGAAGTAAAGAAACTCTAGCAAATAGTAACAAATTCTGCAGGTTAAACAAAAAGAATTAAGACAGTAAATGGGTGACAATCTATAACTGTAAAATAACACTCTGATCTGCGTACACTCATTCATTCAGCCATGGCCATGCAGTTATACTCACAACTTTGCTCGCTGCCTCTGGGAACATACTCAATTCTAGGACCTTCACACAGACCCGAAAATGCAGTCCTTGACCAAGAAATCCCCAGTTCCAAAAGACGTACCAAACTCTCAGGGAACGATTCCTTGGGTGTTCTAATTTTTCGAATGTCTGATTAAGTCACATAAAATATTGTCCAGGCACGAAAGTTAGCAGAGCACAATGTCATTAGCTTTGGTTTCTAGAATTTAAGGAATGTCAGATCGGTGTCTACTTTCAGGAAGTTACTATATTTGGTCGCCACAGTACTAGTCAAAACTCTGTCGGAATGTTTCTGATCTTTGCTTGCCACAACGGGCTGAATTGTACTGAAGAGTTATTCTGGAAGAATTAATTCTGGCGCGAAGGCCTCTTACTTCATTTAACTGTTACAGTTCAGGTAATGAAAGTGATTTGTTTCTTCCCAAATAAAGTTCACGTACTAGAACGCTGGTAAAGTTGGGTACCACCGTTTCACTACATAAAAGAAAGAACACATATCAAATAATTTTACAATATGTACCCACTATAACTTACATTATTAAACCGCAAGTGTACTGCTTGACTTATCATTTAAATTCCCCGTAAAGTAGGTTATATCTTAAAAAAAAATCATCAATCCCCATGAATTTAGGAACACGTGCGTGTTCCGTCAACATCTCATGAGGTTTCTAGCATTTGTAAGTTAGCTTAGAAAAAATATGATCTCGTCTGATTTCTTAGCAGTAAAATTTAACTTCATTATAGCTACATTATTGTTTAGTAAGCTAAGATATAATTTATTCTGCTATCCACTGAAACACGTCACTAGAAAATCATACAGACTATATAAATTTGACACTCTGCGCAAAATCTAACTAGTGAAATATGAAATAAGCGACTTAACACTTTATCATTTCACAAAATACTAGATATAATATATATTACCTCACACAGAACTACAGGTAGTCGCACAACTTAAGAATTATATGCTGAATATTTAAGGAAGTCTAGAAGTTCGACAAATTGCCGAAACAAAATGAGAAACTTCGCTAACAGCTATTCTGTTTCGAACAACCTGTCTACTGCGATTATAGGAGCGAGAATGAAATTAAAGTTTCAACTCGGGCCAATATCTTAAAATCAGACAAAGGGCCCAAACTTATTTCGCCAAGCGAAATTATCTCCCCTACTCCCAACATTTACGTCAGCTTAACGCGTGACGTAACTGCCACCAGTGACCGAGAAATGCGCGTGACAGTTGCAAATCTCAGACAACCGTCTACAACTGCGTCGTACAGATGCCGGGTTTGACACCTTAAGCTAGTGACAGGTGAACAAAATGGTAGACCAAAAGTCTGCTCTATGTCCAGCGAAACGAATTTCTCACACCTCAGGCCCAGAAATCTGGTCGGGCCGCGCTCTGACCGGGGGAAACTGCAGACGTATGTCTGGCGAGAACCGTATCTTCACAGCTATCTGCGCGACTGACATCTGATGCAATAAGGTTACTAGTCAGTATGAGAAAGAAAAACGATGATGAGAAAGAAATATATTTTTCGCAACGAATGATGCGAAAAAATACAGGAAAAACAAGTACGGAAAAGTAATAAAATGAAAGGATTAGGGTGAGAGAATAGGAAGAAGATGTAGGTAATTTAATGATATAAAGACCCACGTGACAGCGAAACATGATTAGTCGACTGCAAATACTATTTTTGGTTCTTAAGGGAAACGGTAGAAAGGGTACATTTTTTTCAAAAGCTTTTGTAAACATGGTCCCATTGGCTAGACCACTTAATATAGTCAATTAGGAGCGTCAGTTCAGTGCCACTTTTTGAAAATACAATTTGTAAAAGCAAGTGCGTTGAGATCCAGCTCATATTGTTCTAATAAAAGTCTGGGACAGAGGCAGATCGGAATTGTGCCTCAACTCATCGCCAGTCAACGTATTTGTTTAATATTTCCATGAATTGTGGTAAGCTAGACCTATTTGATATCTTGTTGATGAAAATTTAATGTGAATTGATAATTTATGTCTATATGTGTGTGGTTCAGTAACATTAAACAGAGGCAAAACCTCGATATGGCTCCACCATGAATAAAACTTGTCGGAGAGGAATATATCTGCATGGGATGGCCAAATAGTACTATGACACCTATCTTATTGAATAGAAGGAATTAATGCTGGAATTACTGAGGCGTTGTAACCATTAGGGAGAGGAATACTGGTGTATACTGTTACATGAGAAGCTAACAGTTGACCTACCGCGCTGAACTCGGTGTTCGTTATGTATTGTGCTTCAGTGTGGAAATAGATTATAAATTAGTTCTGAAGGGAGGTACAACCTTCTTGTTTCAGGGACCGTGGTACTAAACTATTAAAGCAGCACCTGGTCCGAGTTTTGCTGAATCCAGAGGCTGATAGCATACTCCTTGGTCAAGATAGCGACCAGTGTTGTTTCTCAAGAATACGGTGAAGCAAGCGAGCAGAGGAGACTGTTTCCTGCCGCCCACACAGAAGTTAAGATTCGTTGGCCAGAGCAGCTCAATCTTGTGTACCCCCCTCCCCCCCCCCCCCCCCCCCCCCCCAAAGATTGACTGTACATTAAAACAAGAGGGACAATTATTTGTTTCAAATAAAAGAAACTGTGAACCTTTCCAATACTATTTCCACCGGAAACAAACACTTGAAGTCATGATGACAAACAACCACCTAGCTTGAAAAAGCCAGTATTACCTCATAGTACTACATCACAACTTACACACATATTGTAATAATAATAATATATGTCAATACAAAGATCATATCTATAAATTGTGTACATACAACTTGTAATTACATTTGATTGTGATTCCTGGTTCACTTTGTAGTTGAATCAGGATATCTATTATTGACAGGAATTAATACATATTTTAAAAGTTACACTTGACTCATTAAGATAGTCTTATAGAGTGTTCTATGTATGTGAGTGTCACAGTGTTGTAAAGTATTGTGGATTAAATTAAATTGTTTATCTGTCTGTTGGTTGTTGTTGTGAACATACACTTCATCACTATCATAACCCTAGACATTCAACGTAGTCATCACAATATTCCAGAATAATTCTGACTGAGGTCTAAATGTGGTAGCAAAGTAAGGTCATCTGTAATACACCACACTTATTAGATACAGATACCTTCACAGCTGATCTCAGCCAGTACACTAAGTCCCCTATAAATATTTATATCATCCCACTTTACCAAATATATTGGGGTCCTGTCCGGGATTTTGAATCTTCTCCTATTGCATATATTGGGGGGTAATTCACTTCAGGGAATAATAAAGAATTAAAAGGTATCCTTGGGTGGAAATAAATAAGGTTGAGCTCTCAGTGCTTGTGGTTGTCCTTAGTTAATTACTCATAGATAAAATTGTTTAAGTAGACATTGTATAAATTTGCCTGTTAGAAAATGGCCGACCTGGCAAAGTTTCGATCTGCTGCTGTGCAGACTGCTAAAGAGTTAGGAATGGACGGGCAAGTTATGATTGCTTATGTCACTACTGAATGTGACAAATTTATTGAACGGGAAGAAAAAAGATTAGAAAAAGAGGCTGAAAGAAAGTTAGAAGCTGAAAAAGAAATTAAGAGGTTGCAGATGGAGGCTGACAAAGAGGCTAAAGCATTGGAGGCAGATAATGAGATTAAAAGGCTCCAATTAGAAGAAAAAAAGGCAGAAAGAGAAGAAAGGAGACAGGCTGCAGAAAGGGAAGCAGAAGATAAAAGATTACAAAGGGAGCATGAGTTACGACTAAGGGAGTTGGAATTTCAAGGCCATGCTCCTGAAAATGGTGCCAGTCCCTTTACCTCCGATGCTGCTGCTAGTCAGGGAGCCTCAACCTCAGCTATGAGTTTTCATTTAGATCATTTTGTTGAGAAAGAAGATGATATCGAGAGCTATCTAAATAGGTATGAACTGTTAGCTACCACGTATGGGTTAGAGAGAGAAAGGTGGAGCTTAAAGTTATCTCAAGGGCTTCGTGATACGGCTTATGATGTTTTCGCCAAAATGAGCAGAGATGATCAAGAAAATGATGACATGCTAAAGCAGGCTCTTTTGTTAAGATATGAAAAGAATGGTGAATTTTATAGAAAAAAATTTAGGAATGCTAAACTACTGTCAGGTGAAACCTATCACCAGTTCTCTGCACGGTTAGAGACATATTTGGAGAAATGGACTTCTCTGGAGAAAACCCAAGATCTTACGGAAATGATCCTTATAGAACAACTAAGAGAGTCCATGGCTCCAGACCTGAGAAAGTTTCTCATGGAACAAGGTGCAGAGAGACTGGGTGAGTTACTAAATGTCGCTGAAAGGTATCAAGCAGCTCAGGCAGAGGTAACAAGTAATAAAAAGAAACAGGTAGATAATTTTAAGGCACCACAAAACTTTAATGAATTTGGTCATAGAGATCAAAACAAAGGTAAGCATCAGTTTGATAGGCCATGTTATGATAATAAACATAAAACCCCACAATTCAGTGAAAGGAAATATGATGACAGGAAACCCTTCAGACAGGAAGGAAAATATTGTCAAATATGCAGGATGCATAATCATAATACTAGTGAATGTGGTAGGAAAGTTCCTCCATATCACGTGGCATGCATGATAACAGTGGACAAGGGGAAGAAGAAACTGACAGAGAATCATATAAATCTTCAACATTCCCCCATCTGTGAAGAAGTGACATGTAATGGTGCCAAGGTTAGGTGCCTTTACGATTCAGGTTTAGAATATGACTCAGTTGTGAGTGCAACCCTAGTGCACCCTGAACAGTATACCACAGAGAAAGTGGAGATACAAGGGGCCGTAAAGGGAATATCCACCATGACACTTCCCGTAGCCGAGATCAATGTAGAGACAAGGTACGTGGAAGGAGTGATTAGAGCAGCCGTGTGTGACGACCCCAATTACCCGCTGGTGTTAGGAAGCAAATATGTTTTTCTAGGAAGCCCTGTAAAACCTGTGGTAATGGCCACGCTTCAGGTCAGGTCGACCCCTAGTAGAACGGAGGAGGAACCACCACTAGTTTATTCTCATAAGCAGATGAGAAAGGCCCAGGCAAAAGATAAAACATTAAAACCTTGCTTTGGTAAATTGCCAACAAGCCATGCACACACCCTAAGAAAGGACAATTTTATTTGAAGGAAGGACTGCTCTTCAGGAAAGCTAGAGCAGGATCCAAAGAACAGGGACAATTGGTATTGCCAACCCCCTACAGGGAAAAAGTGATGGCACAAGCTCATGTTGTACCAGACGGTGGACACCAGAGAAATTGGACCACCCGTCAAAGGACATCGGAAAAATTCTACTGGCCCCAAGTAGCTGCTGATATTGCACAATTTGTGGGGGCCTGTGAAAAATGTAGCAAGGTACAGTCCCCAAGTTGGGAAAATCATAATCAGATGCCAACCAAGCATTCTGAAACATATGGGCCTAACAATAACAAGGAAAATAACAATAATAAGGTTGACATAGAGGATAGGTATCCACCTTCCCCCCAACAGTGTTCACCAAAAATATTTAGATTCGCAACTCTGAGAAAGGCATCCAGAGAAAATAGAAACTCAGACCAGTCAACCCAGGCACAGTTTGAAGCCGCATTTAGGGAGCTGGCTGACATTGACATTGAAGATGATCCGCCTAAGTTAGAACCGAAACAAATTGTTAACAGAAGAAAAGTGGGGAGTGGACGAGTGAGCAATTGGGAAAATGCTCACAGCGCTATTAACTTAGCATTAAAAGGGCACTGGTGACATTGGTAGTCACCCGACCCTACACCGTCCAAGGGGAAGTAGTGTTCGGACCCTGGATGGAGATAACCCACACATCTTATAGCAATGCTAAGGGCGAATTGATTTCTGATGCAGAAACTCATTTCCCCACATATTATCTTAACTCACCAGATTGTCGGTAGGCGGAACTATAGTTGGTGAATATGGCCTCCATTTGAGTGGCACATTATAGAACATTATAAATATATTATTAGAAGGGTGTTTCCACATTCAATCACGCCTGAGATCAGACCAATTGTTGGCTGTGAACATTTCGGAGGAGCAGAGTGTCTCCATTGTTGCCTTTTTGAATTGAGGATAGTCCGAGTGTTTATTAAGGCTGATCAGGAAATTATTGGATCCCTTACACAACTCAGATATCACCATATAGATCAACTCCTCATAACGTACAAATTGAGGAACATCTAATATTCTCGGGACATGTCGTTGAGCAGACTCAGAGAAGAGAAATGGTGAATACTGATTGCTAAGCAGCAATAAGACAAGCAGTAACACTTGCCGCTGTTCAGTAATATAACTGAAATGGATTCTTGGATTGCAGAGGTCTGAGGCAACCTTCGTCAGTAGTGCTTACTTTGAATTGACCCACCTGCATTAATCCATGATCAAAATAAAATCAGAGAAACGTTGATGCAGATTTTCTAAGCCGCCATCCGTGCGATGAAAATCAAAGAAAGCACCAGGACTAATATTAAATTTCTCTATGTGTATATAGAATTATAGACTGACATATAACGTCTGTTTTAAGTGGGGAGAATTTGTCGTGAGACATTCTAAATCCACATATATAAATTAAAAAGGAAATGTAAAGCCTAACGAATTAATTCAATAAAAGGAAAGAAGACTGGTAAAGAACAGTGCCGTCACTATAGCGTACGCCTGTGTTATAGAACGTCATGCTAGTTAAACAAGAAAATCCCTTTTTATGCTCCGTCTACATAATTGTAACGCTTTCACGTTGATAGTAAAGCCTACAGCATCATACACGCGTTTCTAAAAATAAAACTGGTACTGTGTTTCTTAGAAAACCTTGAGATACGCAAGATGCTTAATGACCCAGATATAATACTAGCATTAATTAAATTATACACACTACGTTAACCTAAAAGGACAGACGGACTAAGGATAGAGAGAGAGAGAGATGTACGGAGGAACGCATGCAACACTAACACGCCGTCTCGCGATATAAAATTAATGCCACCCCCCAAGCGAAAGGCATGCAGGCTTGATTTTTTTGTTCAAATAAACAGTGACAAAAAACACTACCAATACGAGGGTCAGGTTTTGGAAACATGTTTAATGCTTATTAGGAAACATGACACAATACTGTTTTCTGTTTGAAATCCTGACTTTATACTGACAGAACAGTCGAAAAGGCAGGACAGGTGGCGGTTCTACACATAAAAAAAACAAAAAACAAATACACGACTATCCTAGAAAATACATATTTTGAACGCAGCCACTTAGCTCCCTTAAAACTTATATATTTGGGTGCCTTAGGACTTGCTGACAAAGAATATGTTAGGTGTTAAGAAATTAGTTTAATAATTAACAAATTATAGCCATAATACTAGAGTGGTGTTGTCAGACAACACAGGATCAATTTTGCTCATAATGGCGTGTTTGAACAATGTTTTAGAAGAAAATGAGGCCACCACGTTAAATCCGATTTGATTGGCTAGAATAATATGTAAGGCGAAACATGATTAGTCGACTGCAAATACTATTTTTGGTTGTTAAGGGAAACGGTAGAAAGGGTACATTTTTTTCAAAAGCTTTTGTAAACATGGTCCCATTGGCTAAACCACTTAATATAGTCAATTAGGAGCGTCAGTTGAGTGCCACTTTTTGAAAATACAATTTGTAAAAGCAAGTGCGTTGAGATCCAGCTCATATTGTTCTAATAAAAGCCTGGGACAGAGGCAGATCGGAATTCTGCCATAACTCATCGCCAGTCAACGTATTTGTTTAATATTTCCATGAATTGTGGTACGCTAGACCTATTTGATATCTTGTTGATGAAAATTTAATGTGAATTGATAATTTATGTCTATATGTGTGTGGTTCAGTAACAATAAACAGAGGCAAAACCTCGATATGGCTCCACCATGAATAAAACTTGTCGGAGAGGAATATATCTGCATGGGATGGCCAAATAGTACTATGACACCTATCTTATTGAATAGAAGGAATTAATGCTGGAATTACAGAGGCGTTGTAACCATTAGGGAGAGGAATACTGGTGTATACTGTTACATGAGAAGCTAACAGTTGGCCTACCGCGCTGAACTCGGTGTTTGTTATGTATTGTGCTTCAGTGTGGAAATAGATTATAAATTAGTTCTGAAGGGAGGTACAACCTTCTTGTTTCAGGGACCGTGGTACTAAACTATTAAAGCAGCACCTGGTCTGAGTTTTGCTGAATCCAGAGGCTGATAGCATACTCCTTGGTCAAGATAGCGACCAGTGTTGTTTCTCAAGAATACGGTGAAGCAAGCGAGCAGAGGAGACTGTTTCCTGCCGCCCACACAGAAGTTAAAATTCGTTGGCCAGAGCAGCTCAATCTTGTGTACCCCCCCCCCCCCCTCAAAGATTGACTGTACATTAAAACAAGAGGGACAATTATTTGTTTCAAATAAAAGAAACTGTGAACCTTTCCAATACTATTTCCACCAGAAACAAACACTTGAAGTCATGATGACAAACAACCACCTAGCTTGAAAAAGCCAGTATTACCTCATAGTACTACATCACAACTTACACACATATTGTAATAATAATAATATATGTCAATACAAAGATGATATCTATAAATTGTGTACATACAACTTGTAATTACATTTGATTGTGATTCCTGGTTCACTTTGTAGTTGAATCAGGATATCTATTATTGACAGGAATTAATACATATTTTAAAAGTTACACTTGACTCATTAAGATAGTCTTATAGAGTGTTCTATGTATGTGAGTGTCACAGTGTTGTAAAGTATTGTGGATTAAATTAAATTGTTTATCTGTCTGTTGGTTGTTGTTGTGAACATACACTTCATCACTATCATAACCCTAGACATTCAACGTAGTCATCACAATATTCCAGAATAATTCTGACTGAGGTCTAAATGTGGTAGCAAAGTAAGGTCATCTGTAATACACCACACTTATTAGATACAGATACCTTCACAGCTGATCTCAGCCAGTACACTAAGTCTCCTATAAATATTTATATCATCCCACTTTACCACAATACTGTACCTGTATTCTTTAACTGTACAGTTGTGTCTGTGGCTAGTAATTAGTGCATACCTTATCTCAGCTGAGTGAGAGGTGGTGAGACAGTAGCTAATAAAACAAGTCACAGGTGGCGAGGGAGAGTCAATGTAGGTTCTCACCCTTGAAGCCATAAGTCTCATCCTCCACAGTCACTTTAATTCTCATCTTAATCTATCTTCTCAGACTTTCCTACAAATTGGTGTCTTGTCTCTTTACTCAGACAGACACTTAATTAAGCCACCGTGTGACAAAGACTAAATAGGAAATGGTATAGCGGACATACCAAGACATTATATATATATATATATATATATATATATATATATATATATATATATATATATATATATATATATATATATATATATATATATATATATATATATATATATATATATATATATATATACATTATATATAATCATTGTTTTATATTACTATATCTGTCTAGGATTTAAATCCTCCAGTGTTCATGACCATCATAATCATACTTCTAACCACTGAGCCAATCGGATGTCGCTTTATAATGGAAAGTAGTCCCATAGCATATGCTGCCTTAGGGGAGTGAAGTGTTACGGACTACACTATACTAGGTCCAGCATCGACAGGTGGGGGTGACACCAGTTCCCTTCCTTGCTGCCGTTCCCTTCTCTAACTCAAGAGCAAAGTCAACGTACCCATTTACAGCTGCGTAGACTGGAGC
The DNA here is from genome assembly GCA_024509875.1 of Oreohelix idahoensis. Lineage (NCBI taxonomy): Eukaryota > Metazoa > Mollusca > Gastropoda > Stylommatophora > Oreohelicidae > Oreohelix > Oreohelix idahoensis. The sequence goes on along the minus strand of JAMPIV010013961.1, from coordinate 27,491 downwards.
ATGTCGATACCGTGAATCGAGCCCGGCACCTTTGCTCTAACCAGCGATCTTTATCACTTAGTCAGTCGGACGCTCTTTATATTGGTACCCCAATGTAAATTTTCAGCCGCTGTTTGGCAGAGTGGTTAGAGTTCTTGGCCATCTCGGAATAAATCTTGTATCTATACCCTATATAGTTAAGTTTCTTGTATCTATACCCTATATAGTTAAGTTTCTACCACTTCACCCCCCCCCCCCCTTTTTTTTTACAGTAGTATGTACTACCAGACTACCTAACACTCAATACGACAAAGGACGCTCCGATGGTATATCATTCATGAGCATCTACAATAACTTACTATGATTTCCACAGAAGACTTTCCTGCCAGTTCAGACGGCGGTATGTCCCAAGGAACCAGGTTTGGTTTGTAGAACTCGGTAAAGTTGGACGGAGACGTCATGATGATACCAAAAGAGCGATTGGTTACTTCTGCCAGGATGTAGACGCTAACCACTCCTCTCTGACGGTCACCGAGTCCATAGCAATACATTTTTGCGTCACAGACGTAGATCAGGAATTTCTTTGTAACAACAGCGACTTGTGTTTTATTTTGGTCAGCTGATGAAATATTACTCAGCTTTTTATTTCCAAGATTCAATGACGCATTATTCGCTTTGCCATCTGCAGCTTGTAGCTTATTTTGTGCTGTGGTTTTAGACGTCGAAATTGCCGTAGTGATCATAGCTACTTCCTGAGTTTTTAATCCTGTTGAGGGCGGGGGTTCTGATATGACGGCTGTTTCGCTGTTAGGAGAAAAAGAAAGATAACATAAGGAAGGAGCATTTGAAAGAACGCAAATGGCGTTCTTAACATTATTTCGTTGAATTAGCAATTGCCAATTGTTTTAAATTCACACTCAGGCTATGAGCATTCAGCAACCAGGCATATCATAAATTACTATTTGTTTGTTTGGTTTTAAGCACTATCTTCATTGAATCTGACAACTCTATCAGTGCTTCGATCTCCTCCCTTACTTAGATCACACAAGGAGGATCTCAACACAGTGCACGAACTCAGTAGCACCGGCGAGAATCCATATGTATGTATATAGGAATCACAAATTCTATAAATATTTTTGTGGTGGGTAGGTTTCTAATTTTCTTTTTAAAAATTTGCCAGGGCAGCGGCGTGATAGGTATACTCTTTACGATTTCCAGCTGCAACTGCCGTGGAATTTTTAACGTGCGCAACGTGGACACGGGGCCTCGTATTTTTTCGCCCTTATCCGAGAAGGCTAGGCATCCGATGTCACTACCCAGGAGACTAGGGGGGGGGGGAGGGGGGGAGTATGACATCATTAGGACCACTGGTTCTGGAAAAAAAAAAATCTATAAATTATGTTCCCTCAAATGGGAATTGAACCCGGTACCTCTAGAATTCGCGGCGGACGCCATACCTCTTGGCCACTCCAACCCTTGTTTTATGCTATAAATTAGATAGCTCTCAAACCTGTTTCAAGCTGTGCTAAAAAAAAAAAAGCTGAAAAGTGGGGCAGAGTAAAATCATAGATCTCCATATTAATTCAGCTCTTTGGTAGAACTTTTCAAATGTACTACAGCTAGGATATTTTGTAAATTTATTAAAACCTTAGTTAAGTTCACTAGTTGATAACACTGTAACATTTCACTTTAAAAGTCTCTTTAACTGAGAAGGTACATCTGCGTTCAGTAAATTTATGGAGGCACGAAGAACTGCTTCATCACAGAGGCTCGAGCAGTGCACGATGACTAAAGCAGTAGGGGACTTAATCTCCCCTAGCCTCCATTTAGCTTAATCAAAAAGTTAATTAAACGATCCCTTATTGCCTGGGGCCCAGATCACTGTTCCTCCGCCCATGGTTCATGGGTAACAGGTCTTTGACAACACTTTACATTCTGTTTATAATGTTCTCTGAAGCGGCAAGCTGCTTTTCAATTCAGTGAATCCAAAACCCTCTTCATTGTGCACGTTCTTCGTGTTCACGAAGTAAGTGCATTGACTGCAACCTGTTTTTTTTTTTTTTTTAAATAGTTCAGTGTAACTTTGACTTGTGAACTGAACGGAATAACTGTCTTAAGCGTACAGAATTTATAATATTGGGAGAAATGAAAATAATAACCCGTACACGTATTACACTGCCATGTGTAGTTCCAGTAGATCTTTGGGGAGAGAAGGGAAGAATATGATTAATACATCCTTAGGCATGTCGTACACGGCGATTAACATCAGGTGACGCATGAGGCTGGCAGCATCATCAAGTAAAACAAATTGTGACAGAAACCACTGGTTTAAGAGCACATGAATGTTTTTGATGGAGACTTCTTACCAGGAGACCAGCTGCAGTGGTAGATCCATGAACAGGTAAATGCAAGAATGCACATGAAAATGGCTATCACAAAGTCTGTATTTCCAAAAGTTTGTGCCCGAAGTTACACACATGAACCATCGACTCCACCTACACCCCCTTTAAAACAATATTGCAGGTATGCTTTGATTGTTAAACGGGGAAAAAGGGTGGGTGCGCAATTTAAACGTGGTTGTGAGCTCCAGCCTGATATGTTATTGTATTTTACTTTTAAAATGTTGACACAGCTGTTTCAGGATTCAATTAAGACGAGCCTATCTTATGAGGCATGCCTAACTTGGTAAAATATATTGCCTGAATGCCCTTGGAAAAAGAAGTGTATATACCAGATACGATATTTAATGTATATCAGCATTCTGAACATAAAGAGAAATGAAAATCGTATATTTCTTTTTTTTTATTATTAGCTAGAACAATGCTGTTTATGTAGTAGGTCTTGAAAATTAGTATTGTAGTAATATTTATGTGCCCCGATTTGTAGATTCCCGAGGTCTCACAGAAGACACACACACACAAAAACTAGGATCATTGTTCAATCTGGCATGTCGTAAAAGGTGGCTAACAAGAAGTTATGCACGTGTCTGGCCACCTCATCATGTAAAATAAATTGTTACAAAAACCACAGTTGATAATGCACATGCATGCTTTGATGTAGACTTCCTACAAGGGGACTTGTTGCAGTGGTACCTCCATCCTGCAGAGGAAGCAAAAACAGGAAAATGATGATGTGGTAGGGTAGGCAACCTCATTATGTAAAACACATGTCTGCAGAAACCACTACCGCAAGGGCACATACATGCGTTGGTGATGGCTTCCTGTGGGTCAGCTGTAGTGGTTTCTCCGTGATACACAGGAAGAAGAAAAGAGAACTATTGATGGTGATGATGAGCCAGCTGCACACTAAAGAACAATATAGACGACTGAATGATGTACATACAGCTAGGTCGCGATTAGTGCGAGTTCGAATAGTGCGAATTAGTAAATGATACCCGGGATCGCTTTTAGTGCGAACCAAAATTTAATCAGTGCGAGTTTTTTTTTTTTTCTTTCACATATTTCCAAACTCTTCAAATCGTTCGCAAAAATAACAAGCGAGTCGAGATTATAAACTAGCGTTTTACATGCCGCTACATCAGTCTGCACTTGCCTATCATTGCATGTAGATGTGCTGTGCTGCCTGCTTTACCATATCCAGTTGTGTGTGTTTTTTTAAGTGCCCTAACAAAATGGACAGGGGAGCCGCGCTGGTGTAATGGCTACGACGTTGTACTGGCGACCAGGTGTTCATGGTTCAAACCCGGCCGTCGGCGTTTGAAGAAATGTTTACGACCGGAAATTTGACTGAATAACCTGAACGGCTCCTGCACATAAATCCCGTGTGGATGGGAAGGAGCGAAGCTCCTGACCGGGTTGGAAGGAAAGTCCACTGACCCCCCAGCCTCGCAATGACATGTCATTGGGCCGATGGAGCTGGAAAGCTCGAGTGCCGCTGGTTATAGAAAAAAAAAATGGACAAAATGAAGAATACTTCAGATGATAACACTGACCGCGCAAAAAAGAAGAGGCGTGTTATTGCATTAGAACAAAAATTCAATGTAATTGAACGGCATGCGCGTGGTCATAGTAACTCTAAAATAGGACGAGAAGTCGGTATGCCTGAATCCACGGTACAGAGTATTATAAAACACTCAGACGAAATTCCAGCGTGCCGGTATGTATGAAGATTTGAAGACAGAGACGACAGTTCAGTCTACGCTGCTAAAATATTTTAAAAGACAATAATGTCGTTTTCGTCATTTTCAGGTACGACATTCAGTAATTTTAAAGTTTTAAAAATTTCGCTTTATATAACTACTCTATTACTTTGTAATATACTTGAATGTTCGGGCAGATAGGGCTCGTGATCCTTGGTTGGTAGCTTATCTAAGAGAAGGAACTCTGAATTCAAACCACCGCTGCCTTGCGGGAATATCCATTTATGGAATTGGCTTCGGGAGTAAACCCTGAGGATAAATCCGGAGTCGGAGTCCCTAAGGCAGTCTAATGTCGATTCGACATTATTCTGGCAACTCCTGCGACGTGGCTGGTGCCAAACTGTATCGGCTACTGCCGTTCCTTTGGATCTACCAGCTGTGTGGAGAGGGGGAACATGCTGCATGGGCAACAGCTTGATCTCCATATAACTGTGCCCAAGCTCGCGCCCTGGAGAGGACACTCCAGCTTCACCGCATAGGTGTCGGCAAAACACGGGAAGTAGCAGTTACCGGTTATAAGCATTTGCCCAATTGGCGTAGGGCATGGCGCCAGGGGCTACTTCCGACAGTGGGAGAGGTTCTAGGATCTCACTGGACAGCTACCGCCCGCTTCAAGCTGGACAGCCCCCAGTCAATAAGGTGTTGTCCCGCCACTGTCTGCTTTCCCCATTGGGTGCATGGGGATTAGGGTCAAACCCGAACGGTGGACAGAAAATTTTGCACCAAGCAATTATCAGAATAATAAGAATAAGCAAACTCTCAGATTGGGATGCTGGAATCTCCGAACTATGTTGACTGGACTATCCGAAAATCTACAGGACGTAAACGATGTAAGGAAGACAGCCATAATTAATGATGAGCTTAAACGACTTCAGGTGGATATAGTTGCACTTCAGGAAACGCGCCTGGCTGGCTCTGGAACGGTGAGCGAGAAGGACTACACATTTTATTGGCAAGGGAAAGATCTTGATAAAGCTAGAGAACACGGAGTAGGTTTTGCGGTCAAAAAATCGCTAACTAACATGGTTGAACCAGGCGAGAATGGATCAGAACGCCTGTTAACGCTTCGCCTGCAAACTAGCACAGGTCCCATCACCCTTGTCAGTGTGTATGCTCCTACTCTGTACTCTACCTCAGAAGCTAAAGATGAGTTCTACGAGAATCTAGCAGCAGTCATCAAAAGCATACCTAGGCAAGAACAGCTTGTTCTCCTTGGTGACTTTAACGCTAGAGTGGGTGCCGATAATGTTTCATGGCCTTCATGTCTGGGCAGGTTTGGTATTGGCAAGATGAATGAAAATGGACAACGGCTCTTAGAGTTGTGTGTCCACCATGACCTCTGCGTGACCAACACCTACTTTCAGACAAAACCCCAGCATAAGGTGTCATGGAGACACCCACGATCCAAACACTGGCACCAACTGGACCTGATTCTCGTCAGAAGGCCACTTCTCAGGTCTGTGCTCTCCACACGCTCGTACCATAGTGCAGACTGTGATACAGATCACTCCTTGGTTTGCTGCAAAATCAGAGCACAACCAAGAAAACTCTACTGTGTCAGACATGAAGGGAAACCACGCATTGATACCAGCAAGATGTCAGACCCTGTCATGATCACTCAATTTACTGCGACCTTCAAGAAAGTGCTCAGTAGCCCTCAGCATGGTAATACTATTACAGAGAACTGGGAGCATCTACGGAACACCATTCAAAGTACTGCACTTGCCACCTTTGGTAAGAAAACGGCAAAGTCAAATGACTGGTTTGATGCTTCATCAGATGTGATGGCACCTGTCATTGAAGCTAAGCGCAGTGCTATGAATGAATACAAACGTTCACCGAGTGCTAGAACCCTACAGATCCTGAAGGCTACGAGAAGCAAAGTTCAACAAACTGCTCGACGCTGTGCAAATGACTATTGGCTCCAGCTCAGTGAGAGCATCCAGATCGCAGCGCAAACAGGCAACATTAAACAAATGTATGACGGTATAAAGAAAGCACTTGGCCCCCAAAAAAGTAAGACGGCACCGCTAAAAACCATCAGCGGAGAGAAGCTAACCGATAAGGGTAAGCAGATGGAGAGGTGGGTCGAGCACTACTCTGAGCTTTACGCTAGAGAAAATACCGTTACGCCTGCAGCCCTTGATGCTGTCAAATGTCTGCCAACTATGGAGGAGCTGGATGCCGAACCAACATTAGAGGAACTCAGCAAGGCCATTGATAGCTTGGCCTCTGGCAAAGCACCAGGCAGTGATGGGATTCCTCCTGATTTAATCAAATGCTGTAAGAGCACGCTATTACATCCCCTGCATAGGATGCTGTGCCAGTGCTGGGAAGAGACAACTATTCCTCAAGACATGCGAGATGCCAGGATTGTAACACTATATAAAAAATAAAGGAGACAGAAGTGATTGCAATAACTACAGAGGCATCTCTCTTCTTAGTATTGTTGGTAAGGTTTTTGCCAAAGTCATCTTGATGCGACTCCACAAGTTAGCTGAGCGCATATATCCAGTCACAGTGTGGATTCCGAGCTGGTAGATCAACAACAGACATGATCTTCTCTGTCCGCCAGCTTCAGGAAAAATCAAGAGAGCAGAAAAGGCCTTTATATATCGCCTTTATAGACCTCACAAAAGCATTTGACCTGGTCAGTAGGGATGGACTCTTCAAAATCCTCCTGAAAATAGGCTGCCCTCCTAAAATGCTGGAAATGATAAAGTCATTCCATGACGACATGAAGGGAACAGTCCAATATGCTGGAAGCACGTCACAGCCTTTTGACATACGAAGTGGCGTTAAACAAGGCTGTGTTCTGGCTCCGACCCTCTTCGGGATCTTCTTTGCCCTACTCTTGAAACATGCTTTCAGAGATGCAACTGAAGGAATATGCCTTCACACTAGGTCAGATGGCCGTCTGTTTAATCTTTCAAGGCTGAAGGCAAAAACAAAAATCAGAAGGGTCACTATAAGACCCAACGGGCTGATCACCCGTTTGCCAGTCACTTTGATTATGGAAACAACAGCAAACGGATTGATTTGTCGTTGCCCTAAAGATGCCATTAGGCGTGATGGGAACAACGGCAGAGAAAATCTATTCGCTGTTGCCCTTAAGACGCCACTAGGCGTAATGGCCACTGACTGCTTTGCCGGTCATTGGCTAAGGACGGAAGAAGAAGAAGACTATAAGAGACTTGTTGTTCGCTGATGATGCTGCAGTCGTCACTCAAAGCCAACAGGAGCTTCAGAGCTTGATGAATCGCTTCACTAAAGCATGCAAGGACTTTGGCCTCACAATAAGTCTAAAGAAAACGAATGTGATGAGTCAGGATGCGGGTGCTGCACCAGTTATCACTATCGATAACTATGAACTGGCAGTTGTGCATCACTTCACATACCTAGGGTCTACCATCAATGACAAACTCTCACTGGATACAGAAATCGACAGCCGCATTGGCAAAGCTGCAGCTACCTTTGCCCGCCTCACATCGCGTGTTTGGGGAAACTCCAAACTCACAATGAAGACCAAAGCTGCGGTATATAATGCCTGCGTCACCAGCACACTTCTATATGGTAGCGAGACCTGGACGACCTATGCTAAGCAAGAAAGAAGGCTCAATACCTTCCATTTACGGTGTCTACGCCGCATCCTCGGCATCTCGTGGAAAGATAAAGTGACTAATGTCGATGTGTTGTCACGTACTGGCCTTCAAAGTATGTATACACTGCTTAGACAGCGCAGACTTCGCTGGCTTGGCCATGTTCGTCGCATGGAAGATGGTCGTATCCCAAAAGATATCTTCTACGGACAATTAGCAGATGGCAGGAGAACAGTTGGGCGACCACAGCTGAGGTTCAAAGATGTGTGCAAGAGAGATATGAAGGCACTGGACATGGATCCAGCAACATGGGAGGATGAAGCTGCCGATCGCACTAAGTGGCGATGCTATTTACGGCGCCAACTCAGATTGGGCGAAGAGAGGCTCACACAAGAAGCAGAGGTGAGGAGAAAACGTCGAAAGGAGCACCAGGAAAATAAGCAGATGAGGGCTGTCACCTCAGGGGCGCATTCCCATAGTCAGTTATGACTGAAGGGGCTATTATTATTATTATACTTGAATTATTATACTATTATACTTGAATGAGAAATACATTTTTTCTTACCCTTTGCTGTTATATTACCTTAATATATTAATTATATAAATATATATTTTTTAAATCTTATGTTTAAATATCTTCATTGCACTTTTCCATTGGGCTGGAACCAATTACCAGTACCATGTTTTACATATAATTATAACTTCGAATAGTGCGAATTCGAATTATGCGACCACTTCACGGGATTCATTATTCGCAATAAGTGCGATCTAGCTGTATATCTAATGATTTGGTTTGGTTTTTTAACCCCGCACTTGAAAACTGGTGTTTTTTGTGTGGAAAGGATACCCGGTTCAACCCCATGTGGGTTATAATTTGGGTATATATTGTTCATCATTCCATATAGTGTATTACTTTGTTGTTTGTCGTGTATGTTGGCTCTTCCAGACATCCAATGATAACATTTGAGGAAATAAATATCCAAGTCAACGAAAATCACCATACACAAATACATGAAAATCACCACACACAAATACATGAAAATCACAAGACAACAAAAATCCATGTACTTCTCATTGTCTGTCTCGCGATGCATGACAGACACGAATCTTATGACGGCCTTGCTGGTGATAAACTGGGGTAGTACTACCAAACCTAGTAAGGACAGGACAAACATCAGTACCAGCAAACGTCCATATGGATGCTTCCAACATAATCGTACTCTGAGGAGGGAATAAACATTGTATTGTCAAATGTTGTGAGGAAAGAAATTTTCGATGTGGCCCCCCCAATCTTCTTATATACTGGATTATGTGCTTTTTGCTCTCCCACTTTCAGACACAGTAATTTCAAATACTGTCGGTCTATTTGGCTGTTATCTGCCTGTGCGCTTGCTTGGCTGCTATTCTGTCGAAAAATAAGCATGTGCAGGCACTCGTAAGCAAGAAAGAAAGAAAGACAGAGAGACAGAATGAAAGAAAGAAACAAGGAAAGAAAGAAAGACCGACAGACAGACTGAAAGAAAAACAGACAGACAGACAGACATACTGAAAGAAAGAAACACAGACAGACAGACAGACATACTGAAAGAAAGAAACACAGACAGACAGACATACTGAAAGAAAGAAACACAGACAGACAGACATACTGAAAGAAAGAAACACAGACAGACAGACAGACAGACAGCAAGAAAGAGAGAAAGGAAGAGAACCCTAGACAACAGAAAAATAACAGAAGTGATAGGCCCACCGGAGAATCGAACCAGAAATAAGTACGACTGATGATCATTTTACGATTTACTCTTACAGCGAGTCGACGGTACTGTTCGAGTGGTCGTTGGTTATATCCCCCTCCCCCCCCCCCTCCCCCCCCACCCGTGAGCCTATCACTTCTGTTACATTTCTGTTGACTAGTGCAAGTCTTAGCGACCTTTTTTACCTGACGGCACACGTAACTACCTTTCAGAATTGCACGGTACACTACAATATATATAAGTAGAATACTGTAGTTATTAAAAAATTCGCTGCAATCATAAGACAGCGCTTCTTAATTTATATTTATTTATTTATTTTTATGTATTGGTGGATGATGATAACAAAACTTATTATTTGTAAAATGGTACGTTTGAAATTCTTAGTAACATTTTACTATAACATCTGATTATTTATACCTGTATGTGGTGTATTTTGCCTGATGTCACGGCACACCAGGCAGATAGCCACGGCACATTAATGTGCTGCGGCACATCGGTTGTGGAGCACTGGGCTAATGGCCTCCTTCGTTTTTTTACGAGTGTCTGTCACATACACAATTCCGGTCATTATTTATTATTCATAGACTTCGAGTTTCCATCTTTGTTTACTTTTATGTTCACCCATGTAATTCAGCCTGCATGTCTAATCAATTGATTAAGTTATGAGGGCGCTTAGTGCTGGAATTCTTTGTTAAAATCTTGTTATTACAGTTACACAAACTTCATGTACGAAACCTTCATAAGCCTGAGAGTTGCCACTGCTAGATGGATTCACCTAGATCTGGGTTTTTTTTTTTTTTTTTTTTGTCCCGTGTAAGTGTCATTTTCCTTCATTAGTTGAAGAACGTCACCTAGATCAACTTTCGGTTTTTCGCCAAAAGTAGCTCAAAAATAATCCATCGTAACGTAAAAACCGCCAAATGTAGCCAAAGTCACCTAAAAGTAGCCCAACATTCAAAATCTAGATGTATCTAGGTTTTTTTTGTTTTTTTTTTAAAGCTATCATCTACATTAATCTCAAAATTTAGTGTCGCAACACTGATTAGCACATTAAGTTCAAATAAGCCTATATGATGACTATCTTCCTTACTAACTGGGCTACACTTTAGCACAGCGGTAGGCAACCCAGGAGCTATTGAGATCTACTTTAGAAATGTTGAGCTGTCAAAAGATCTACTTGATAAAATTATGTCTGTTTTCAGGTTTCACGGCATTTGGAATTTGTTACAAGTGTAGCTTATATGTAACTTTTATGTTTATGATCTACTTCGTATAATTACGTCGACAGAGATGTGGAAAATTCAAACTAAATGATATTTTAGAGAACAGTAACTTCTAGTCTTATGTAGTTTACGAATAAAGCGAATTTTAGAAAGCTAGCTCACGGGGAACGAGGAAAAAAGTACTTGGAATCCTGGGAACAACGCGTTTTAAAAAGGCGACGGGAGAGAGCAAGTCTGAAATTCCCGAGCTTAAAAATTCTTTCTGTCCCTCGTTCCATCACCTAGAGATCTAACAAATCATCGACTGATCATGCATTTACAGCAGTAAATCTGTAGTAACGAGGCAAGGGAAGCAGCTCGTGGTGCCTCTCCCCTTAAGACCCTCCATCATGAAAGCGGCTCGTGAATCTTCATCGGGGGAACATGTTCCCGTGGGTACAACTATGCGTAATATTAAGGAGGTTTACTTCTGGTCATTCAGAACAGTAGGAGAGGAAGGCACACACTTCACAAAAGTTCATGTCCAAACCTGGATATTTAATGAAATATCTTTGGAGAAGGCGTATGTGACAAAACGTCTGAACATGCTCTTTTGTGTGACCTTTCACACCTTCAGCCCTCCGGCAGTATCCTTTATTTTTTATGACGGAGGGTCTTAAGGGGAGAGGCACCACGAGCTGCTTCCCTTGCCTCGTCCGTCGAAAAATAATCCCATCTTCGTTGTGGAAAGTTCCAGCTGAAGTATGGTTTATTTTGAGCTGACTCTGTTCAGAGTATGGCGCTAAAGTAATGTCTTCCATCTGCGCTCGTCGTAACTCTGCTTTACTACATAGAAATGTCGAGTTGAGATACGAGATATCCAACAAACGGGTGATCAGCCCGTTGGTATGTCGCAAGCCTGGCCAGAAGTAATTCAGGGAAATATGCATTACCAGGGCATATGAACCTTTAATGGGATGGGGTAGGGTTAAATGCATTTCTTGCATGAGGCGGGTGCGAAAGGGGAGTGGGACAACTAACTGTCTCTTATTCCCCACCCGTCTATAGACCAAACCTTTCTCCCTGTAAAATTCTCCCTGAGGAGTATGGGAGTAATTACCATACAACTTGGAAAAGCAAGGCCTTAGGGTTTGATCAACCCTTTGTGCCTGGTTCAGCTCTGAAATACTCGGGCTGTGTAAAAATGACAACTCAGGGGCCGCTGAGGCTTGTCCTGGGTTCTCTATCTTTTGTTTTGGCCTGGAGTCACCTGAGGGATCTCCAAGGAACACAAATTTCCTCCCTAAAATGAGAGGATAGACTGACTCATCTACCACTGCGGCGTTGATTTTGCCCCGAACATATCGGGTTGAAACATCAATCTCCGCGACCGGAAGTAGCATAGGCTTTATACTCTTCCAAGGCCCCTGTATTTCTACAGTGTCGTCAGTGTATTGGTGGGCCTTCACCAAGGATGGACTAACTAAAGCTGAATATTCTAAGCCCGAATCATACAGACACCGTATGGTTTGGTTGCCAACGGTTACTTGCTCAGTAATAGAAGGATTACTAGGATTTTGTTCATATGCCTGGGGGGTCATGTTTCCCTATCGGCCCCCTGATCAGGCAAGCGACATTATAAGGGCCGGATTTCGGCCTCTTACAATCCGATGTGAAATGCGTGTCAGTTTTGCACGATTTACAATATCGTCGTCCAGTTCCCTGGGCTGAATTGCTCTGTTTCTGCCTCTGGTGATCTTGTGGTTGTTGTTGCTGTTGGTGGGCTGATTTGTGTCTTGTGCTTTCCGTACTTTTGGAGCTATCATCTGGGTGATCCTTCTGTTTGGGGTGACTATGGTGGTGGCGCCTCTTAAGCGGATTCACTTCCGACTGGGCGCTCTGGTACCTATCTGCGAATAGTACCACCTGCTCAAGAGTTTCGGCCCCATGTTCAGCCAGGAACCTTCTCATATCAGGGGTGAGCGAGTCCTTGAACTGCTCCACAAGAATCATCTCCTTCAGCCCTTCAAAAGATTAATCAAAGGTGCTGAGAGATCCCGACTTCTCCAAGTACGTTTCTAGTCGTGTAGCAAACTGTCGAAAAGATTCATCTTTCTGTCTTTTTGCCTCACGGAATTTACCTCGAAAAGTTTCTGCATTGAGCATAAAACGCTGTAGCAGAGCTTTCTTCAACATGTCGTAGTTGTTTTGTTCTTCCGTGGGCATCTTGAGAAACACATCATAAGCAGATCCCCTCAGACTCTGGGATAGCTTCATGGTGTATCTCTCTCTCTCCAAGCCATATGTAGCTGCTAAGGATTCAAACCTAGAGAGATAGATGTCAATTTCCTCTGAAGACTCATTATAGACATCTAGTTGGAAGGATATGGCACTAGGTGCCACCACCTGCGTGGTGCTTCCTCCTTCGCAATTCTGAGAACTGCCAGACCCGCCCTTGTTAGAACTCTTCTTCCTTCGAGTTCCAATTCCGTCATTCTAATAGCGCGGGCCCTATCGGCCTCCTTTTCTTTGAATGCCCTTTCGGCCTGTTCCTTCTCCTTAGCGAATGCCCTCTCGGCCTGTTCCTTCTTTTCTGCACTTTCAGCTTGTTCCTTCTTTTCTGCTCGTTCCTTTTCTCTCTCTCTTCGGCTTTGAAAGCCTTTGATTTTCAGCTTTCTGCTCTTCGAAAACCCTTTGCTTTTCCCTCTCCTTAGCTTGTGCCTTTTCATGTTCTCTGGCCATCCTTCTTTCTGCCCTCTCAGCTGATTTCACCTCACGGAGTGCTGCCTTCTCTGCCTCCATCCTGTCTTTTTCCTCTTTATCTTTTTTTCTTTCTGTTCCTGTTCTCGCACCGAAGTAAGCACAAAGTCAGAAAGTTCTTTGCCTGAAAACCCGAGTTCGCGGCCTAGATTAAGGTAAAAAGTATGGAGATTTTGGGATTCTGCCATTCTGAGCGAAAAGTCTGTTTACAAAGCTACACAAGATTACAACAGCAATACAACACTGATTAGCCGCACCAAGTGAACTTCTTATTTCTTTAACTTTAACTTTAGTTTACAAAAAAATTTCCTTCTTTCAATTATTCTTTACCAAGTTATTGTTACTGTTATTTATACATACAATGAATGCTCAGTCTTACTATAACACTCTTTTGACAATATTATTTCAGTCAATCTGAAATTTATGCCAGTCGTCTAGGGAAATTACTAGACAAATTCTATAATCCCGGACAAGCTCCAATTGTGACGGTATTGCCTCTCCTGCCACCGATCCCGTCTTGTTCCAGAAATAGTAAGTTCTGCTGGTACCACCAATAACTGTGATAGTAGAATATAAAAGAACGCTCTTCGGAGTATGGCGTTCTCCGACACATAGTTATGCGTCCCCCCTCTTCTACTTCACCATCCCACTTAACTCAGAGTTTACCCTCGATGAGAATTAAATGTTATCCCTCGGGATAAAACTTCCTTTACATTTAAACTGAATAGCTTTAGCTTTACATTACATTTAAATGAAAAGGCTAAACGTACAGATATAATATGTTTTACATTTACATCTCCGCTGTTTGAAAAGTGTTCACAATATAAATTCATTCATGTTTCATTTACATTTACACTTGTGGAAAAGTTTGAAATTTCTGTTAATTAACATGAATTTTTTCACATGGACATTTACGCTGGTTTAAAGCGTGAAACCTTACATTATTTTTAAAGTGAATATGTTTATAGGGACATTTACACGGCTTTGAAAATATGTCTTTTTCTTACAATGTACATCATTTCTTTTCATCTTTCCCTCCCTGCTCCATAGGGAACCTGGAACTACTTTATGCTTTTAGTTCTCTTTACGAAACTATCAATAAAGCAATCACCAGCCAGTGCAGTGGTGGTTCATGAATCATCATTCTATACGCTGAGGTTGCCAGCCTCAAATGACTTTGACATCCAATAGCGAGGTTCTCACAATACAATTCACGTGGTAATATATACATATATATGTTAGTTTACATGTTAGTAATAAAATATGAAATGTAAATCACAACTTACGCCAATCCTGGCTACAGACTTGTCGCACAGATGAATAAAAGAGACGAATCGTTCTCTTACAACACGTGTCTGGGATTTCTTTGAATTTTACAATAGATTGCCCTTCTAACTCTGTGTTTCTTCAATTTCCTAGTTCCAGATTAAAATTTGAAAGAGATTTCGTGTGCTTTATAAGTCTTATCTGGTTCTCCAATAAAAGGTCCGGATAACAATTAGGAATTATGAATCTAGTTTTCACTGTGGCGAGGTCTGATGTTGTCTTGGCGAGCATGCAAATCACAGAGAAATAAAATTGTGAAGTTGTCAGCCTATACTCCCTCCAGTGATGTTATGAATCTAATCAGAAAGATCCAATCATTTCAAACAGGTCGGGTGTGGCACTTTCAAAATAGTTCCTACACGGAAAATTTAATCAAAAGGTCACGTCTCCCATATATGGTACTGTGATGTCTTGCATACACTCTCACCAACACATTTGTAGACTCATATTGTCTAAAATGTAATAAATCCATGATTACTTTTTAACCAAGGACCGGAAGCGATTATATAATAAGTTCCGCCTGTGCACGGGTTATCGTGTTTCGCCAGACAAACAAATCTGGTTTTATTTAACACTCCTTCCCAACGTAGCTTGAATAAACAAAACACCTTCGCTTCAAAAGATGGTCAGACAGATTATGCGATAAAATATTATCGCCGGCCGGGTCACCAAACCTGGCGAAGTGTAAATACGTCTGAGGAGTGGTAAACAATAAGATACGCATTACTCCCGTAGCAATTACTGCCATAGGGAAGTGGCGTGTTAGAGACTTCACTATGCTATGTCCATCATAGAGCAAAATAGTGAAAATACAAATGAAAAGGCATGATTTATGCCAAATAAAAGCGATGAGTGAGAAAAATGAAGAAAAAGAACGGATACTGCCGGAGGGCTGAAGGTGTGAGAGATCATACAAAAGAGCATGTTCAGACATTTTGTCACAGTAAGAACAGCATCACACCTACACCTCCTAAATTACTATATATTAACTTTTGTTCTTGTTAAAAACTGTTTGACTAAATTATGCAGTTCCCTAGGTCTGTCTATTCTTAACACCTCTTCTATATTTATAGGTAAATTTGATGCCAGAAAAAAAAAAATATAATATTGGTATCCTGTTCCTGTTGATAGGGCCTATTAATCTTGCTTAATGTCGAATCGCGGAGAGAAAAAAAAATTGTCATATCTTAACTCCACTAACCCGTTTTTACACCCGACTTTTTGATAACCCGTCTAACAATAACACAGCTAAAAAGAAAAACAACACATGAATCTCTTATCTACATAAAAAGTCACAATGCGTTTGTATGTGTGTGTACCTCAAATAGAAACGTTATAATGTGTTTGTACACAAGGGTGTACTTAAAGTATTTGGCACTCGGGGCGGATCCTTCCTTTAGTACTTCCAATAAATAAACAGAAAGAAACACAAATTGTGCTTGCAATTAGAATTGTAACCGATACATTACTGTCATAATCGTTGCAGTTGCCACCTCCGTCCTGACTATCACCCGACGCGCACTGCCCCGCCGCACCCACTTAATACGCCACTGCTTGTACGAAAATGTGTTGGGTGTGTATATCAGTAGTAGGAGAAGCAGCACTCGTTATAAAGCAGCATTGCTGGCGTAATGTGCAGCAGCAGGTGCGGTAGCTGGTGATGTAGCCATGTCACGACATGACATTCAGTACTTGGTGTCTTCTTTCTATATTTTTTTTCAGCCTTTCTTCTACCTTCTTCTAAAATGTCACTCTTTTCCTTTTTTCACCCTTTTGCATCCCATTCCAGGAGGTAATCTCTTTAAAAATCCCCCCCCCCCCCTAATTCCTGGGCGTTTCCTAACACACCCACCCGAATCTTTATTCCTAACATGAACATCGATTTAATTATGAAAAAAAATAGCTCAACGTCTTAAGTGCTGTGCTTTGGGAGTTGCTATAGTGGCGATAGTAGTGGTAACAGAAGCAAGATAAGTAGTTATAGAGGTAATAGTAGTAGTAACAGTAACAAGATAAGTAGTTATAGAGGTAATAGTAGTAGTAACAGTAACAAGATAAGTAGCTGTAGTGGCAATATTAGTGATACCAGCAGCAAGATAAGTAGTTGTAGAGGCAATAGTAGTTGTAACAGCAGTAGGATAAATAGTTTTAGTGGTAATAGTAGTAGTAACAGCAGCAAGATAAGTAGTTATAGTGGTAATAGTTGTAGTAACAGCAGCAAGATAAGTAGTTATTCTGGTAATAGTAGTAGTAATAGCAGCAAGTAGTTGGAGTGGCTATAGTTGTAGTAACAGCAGCAGGATTTTTTTTTTTTTTTCCTTAACCAGCGGCACTTGGGCTTTCAGCCCTTCGGCCCAATGACATGTCATTGCGAGGCTGGGGAACCTGAGGACTTTCCTTCCAACCCGGTCAGGAGCTTCGCTCCTTCCCATCCACAGAGGGTTTATCACAGGAGCCGTTCAGGTTATTCAAATTTCCGGCCGTAAACATTTCTTCAAAAGTTGACGCCCGGGTTTGAACCATGAACACCTGGTCGCCAGTACAACGCCGAAACCATTACACCAGCGCGGCTCCCACAGCAGGAGGATAAGTAGTTATAGTGGCAGTAGTAGTAGTAACAGCAGTAGGATAAGTAGTTATAGTGGCAGTAGTAGTAGTAACAGCAGCAGGATAAGTAGTTATAGTGGCAGTAGTAGTAGTAACAGCAGCAGGATAAGTAGTTATAGTGGCAGTAGTAGTAGTAACAGCAGTAGGATAAGTAAGTATAGTGCAGTAGAAGTAGTAATAATGGCGCTAGTATAAATAATTGTCGTGCCAAACAACAGCAGGATACGTAGATGTAGTGGCAAGTAAGTGTCCGACTGGTAGAGTGGTTATAGTGAGGGCTGGCTTCTAGCGGTACCGTGTTCAAGTCATGGTGGCGTCACGCTCCAGTCTACGCAATTGTGAATGGTTATCTGACTCTGCCCTTTAGTCAGGGAAGGCAAAGGCAGCGAAAACGGGAACTCGTCACCCAAATTCCAGAAGCTGGACATAGTCTCTAACACTTCACTCCCCTACAACAGTATCTGCTATGGGCAATAGCAGGGTTACCAGCAGCATGATAAGTAGTAGTAGTAGCAGTAGTGGCAATGGTAGTAGCACCAACAGCTAGATAAGTAGTAGTAGTAGCAGTAGTGGCAATAGTAGTAGCACCAACAGGTAGATAAGTAGTAGCAGTAGTGGCAATAGTAGTAGCACCAACAGCTAGATAAGTAGTAGTAGTAGTAGCAGTAGTGGCAATAGTAGTAGCACCAACAGCTAGATAAGTAGTAGCAGTAGTGGCAATAGTAGTAGCACCAACAGCTAGATAAGTAGTAGTAGTAGCAGTAGTGGCAATAGTAGTAGCACCAACAGCTAGATAAGTAGTAGCAGTAGTGGCAATAGTAGTAGCACCAACAGCTAGATAAGTAGTAGTAGTAGTGGCAATAGTAGTAGCACCAACAGCTAGATAAGTAGTAGTAGTAGTAGCAGTAGTGGCAATAGTAGTAGCACCAACAGCTAGATAAGTAGTAGCAGTAGTGGCAATAGTAGTAGCACCAACAGCTAGATAAGTAGTAGCAGTAGTGGCAATAGTAGTAGCACCAACAGCTAGATAAGTAGTAGCAGTAGTGGCAATAGTAGTAGCACCAACAGCTAGATAAGTAGTAGTAGTAGCAGTAGTGGCAATAGTAGTAGCACTAACAGCTAGATAAGTAGTTGTAGTGGCAAAAGTAGTTGTAGCAGCAGGATAAGTAGTGGTAGTGGCAATAGTAGTAGTAACAACAGCAGGTGTAGCAACAGCAGCATGATAAGCAGTTGTAGTGGCAATTGTAGTAGTACTAGCTACAGTAACAGTAGTTCTAGTGGAAATATTAGCAGTAACAACAGCAGGAGCAGTAGTTGTAGCATTAGTAACAACAGCAGAATAAGTAACTGTAGTGGAAATAGTAGTTGTAAAAACATTACAATCAATAGCAGTAGCAGTAACAGTAGTAGTAACAGTAGTAGTAACAGTAGCGTTGATAGTGATATTTAAATTAGCGGTATTATTAGTACTGGTAGTATTAGCTGCAACGGCATTGGCAGTAGTATATAGCAGTTGTAGCGGTAGCTTTAGTCATAGTAACAAGCTTTGTTGTCGTAGCAACGGTTGCTGTAGTAGTAATAGTAGTAGTAGTCGTAGATGTTGTTGATGTATTGCTTATAGCAGTGGTAGCAATAGCATTAGGTTGAGATTTAAATAAAAGAGGACGTAATATTGAATGACAACATTCATAACAGTAAACAATAGTGGGTATAACTGTGTTCGCTCATCTATAAAGATTCATATTACAGTTGCCATGAACTAACGACATAATGGACACGAAAACTGGACAAGAGACAACCATAATGGTATAGGTCGCCTCGGTAAACAAGACCTTATCCTTTATGGGTACAAGGTTTCAAAAATGGACCACTCGTTTTAACGCACTTTAAGAGACAAATGAATAAAACCTTACTGGTAAGGTTTAAACCCTGTAGGCCTACAAACAAGGTATGACTACAATTCAAATAGTATAGTTGATAGTCAAAGAACCCTCAAACATGACAAAACAAATACGTCGGTTGGTCCGTAACCGACTCCTTCACAAGGGATTTTTTTAAAGTTGTTTTTCAGCTATCGCACAAGATCGTGGAATTAGGACGTTAAACTTATCTTATGTAAGTAAATTTCAAGTAATCACAGAGTTTTCTAACGTGTACTTACTTTTAAATTAGCAGTGACATAAAAGTAATCACGGTGTTGCCTTCATGCAGCTAAAATAGAAACGAGTTATTACTTCGAGCAGCCAGCACAGCCTAGCTGATGGAAATCACAAACCTTTATTTTTTAATCTAAATATTTCTAGCATTCAGATGTCACTAATCACATATACCCAAAACAAACACATAAAGATTGTATTCGTTTAACAAGGAAAATACAAATCAATCGGCAAGAAATCAGTACGTACCTTCGAAAACAAAACATAATTATTACTCCACATTAAGAACGAGGCTGGCACAAATCACTTGACACAGACCTGTTACGGAGAGACAGATCTTTCAGGACCTGATTTAACTAGTTTTAACGCTACATTCATGTTAGACTTGCCAGATACGGTGGTCCGGCCGTGTGTTTGATACTGTATGACGAGTACACGCCGTTAGCTTGGTTTCTGATAAGACGTAATATTTCTGTAATATGGTCCCTTTATTGTGTGAATTTGGGAGAAGTGTTATTACTCCTGGCTACTTATGAAACAAAGTTGTCACACTCTGTAAAGCTAATTCGTAGTGCAGTGAATAAAATTGTCGTGCCTCATAAAGGTAACTTTTTACCGCAGTAAGGCAAACCTGTTTCGCTGTGCAAAGGTAAATCTTACTACAGTAAACAAAATTATCGCACTCTGTAAAGGAAAATCTTACTGCGGTAAACAAAATTATCGCACTCTATAAAGGTAAATTTTACTGCAGTAAATAAAACTGTCACACTGTGCGATATTAAATTTTTCTGCAGTAAGCAAAACTCGCACTAGGTACAAATAACGCCTACAACAATAAAACATATAACTGGAGTGGAGAGGGAAATAATAAACGGTAACACGTCTTACTTCGAAAAAAAAAAAAACGATAAAAGCCTACATTGCGGCTACCAGGCCTACAGACGAACAAAAAAAAAAAAAAAAAAAAACAATCACACAGGAAAGTAAGAGATCAGAGGACATTTGAATGTCAGGTTCACAATGGAGCAATACAATTAAAACATTTGCCATTTCAAGGAAACTCTTCTGTTGAACAATGTCACTTCATTGTTGCTGCAATCGGTAAAACGAAATGTCGCACGTTATAGTTGGTATTATCAGCACAACAAAACAGAGGTGTCCCTCAAATATTTGGCCCCCGGGGCGGATGATACCCTTGGTTACCCCTCCCCCCCCCCCCCAAAAAAAAAGCACGTGCAAGTACATTTTCAACAATAAGTACTATATTAAAAGTGTCCGATGGCATCCCCTTCATGGCTGTCACCCGGGCGGGGGGGGGGGGGGGGTTCGCCCCTTCGCACCATTCTTAGTACGCCACAGCAACAAAATGTCGCATGGTATAGTTGGAATTATCAGCAAAACAAAATGTCGCACTTTATAATCGCTATCATGTATGAAGCAAAACTTCACAGGTGACAGTCGCTGTGGTCTGTGAAATACATTCTTCTTCTTCTTTGATCCTTAACCGCCAACCGCCAAAGCAGTCAGCGGCAATCACGCCTGGTGGCGTCTTGTAGGGCAGCAACAAATTGAATCCACTTTGCTCGGTCGGCGGCCATCCTTCGTACAGTGCCCCAACTCTGGTTCATTCTTTGCATCTCAGCTTCCACAGTTCTCCGCCAAGTTGTTTTTGGTCGGCCTCTCTTTCGCTTTCCCTCGGGGGTCCATAGCATAGCTGTTCTTGTGATGGTATCAGGGTCCCTTCTGAGGACGTGGCCAACCCAACTCCAGCGTCTGCCATCTATGATGGTGTGCATGTCCTCCTGGTTACTCCGAATAAGTAGTTCTTGGTTGCTGATGGTGTTTGGCCAAAAGATTCGGAGAATTTTCATTAGGCAGATTGTGTGGAAGGAGGACAGTTTCGACATTTCCTTCTCTGTTACTCTCCAACATTCCGCACCATAGAGAAGCACAGAAAGTACAGTACACAGCTCTCATATAGTCTTAATTTGGTGTTTGTGATGTACTGGGAAGACTTCCAAATGTTGTTGAGAATAGCAAAAGCTGTTCTCGCTTTATTCATTATGTTGTTAATGTCCTTGCTTGTTCCGCCGTCAGGTGTTACTATGCATCATAGGTAAGTAAATGTGCCTGTCTTTTCTAACTTCTGGTTCTTTACTGTTATTGGCTCAGGATTGCCCACATTTAGTGTCATGACCTCTGTCTTCTTCAGTTTGACGTTCAGGCCAACCTGCTGGTCATACTTATTCAGTCTATCGGTTTTGTCTTGAATGTGTTGATGTGAATGCGCGAGTAGTGCAATGCCATCTGCATATTTCAGGTCTTCCAGTGTAGAAAACGTTGTCCATCTAATTCCTCTTGGACTGCCCTCTGTTGTCTGGCGCATCACCCAATCTATGGCTGTTGTGGTAAAATGGGATGTTATAAATATTTATAGGGGACTAGTGTACTGACTGAGATCAGCTGTGAAGGTATCTGTATCTAATAATGTGGAGTATTACAGATAACCTTACTTGCTACCACATATATATATATATATATATATATATATATATATATATATATATATATATATATATATATATATATATATATATATATATATATATATATCTCAGTCAGACCTATTCTGAAATATTGTGATGACTACGTTGAATGTCTAGGGTTATGAAAATGATGAAGTGTAAGTCACAACAACAACAGACATATAAACAATTTAATTTATTTCACAGTACTTTACAACACTGTGACACTCACACACAAGTAACACTCTATAAGACTATCTTAAAAGAGTCAGTTTGAAAAGTCAAATATATATATATATATGTATTAATTTCTTTACATAGAGATATCCTGATTCAACTACACAGTGAACCAGGAATCACAATCAATATTCTTACAAGTAGTATGTACACAGTTTATCAATTTAATCTTGTTATTGACATATTTTATTATTCTTATCTTATGTGTGTAAGTTGTGAAGTAGTAATAGGAGTTAATACTGGTTTTGTTTTTCAAGCTAGAGTGTTGTTTGTCATCATGACTTCAAGTGTCTTATCATTGGGAAAAGTTCACAGTTCCTGTCAATTTAAACAGTTTATATTCCCTCTTTATTTACTGTCAATTTTAGAAGGGGGGGGGGGGGGGGGGGGGGGGGGGGGGGGGACATAATGTTGAGCTCCATGGCCACACTTTCTTAACTTTTGTGATGACTGCAGTAAAAGACTCCTCTGCTCGATTACTTCAATGAGTTCTGGAGCCACCTCACTGGTCGCTATCTGGACCCAGTAGTATGCTGTCAGCCTCAGGATTCAGTAACTCAGGCCAAATGCTGCCTCAATGACTTTTGACCACCGTCCCTGAAACAAGAAGGTTGTACCTCCTATTTCAAAACTAAGTCATATTCCATTTCCACAATGAGCACAATACATAACAAACACTTGTGTTCAGTGCTGTAGGCCACTGCTAGCTTCATCAGAAACAAATTACACCAGTATACTCCTTCCTAATGGTTACTACGCCTCTGCCATTCCAGCATTATTTCCTTCTAGTCCATAAGATAGGTGTCAGTGTACTGTTTGGCAATCCCATGCAGTTTTACTTTTTTCCGACACCTCCTAGTCAGGTTGGAGCAATATTTAGGCTTTTCTCACGTTGGCCACTGAACTACACACATATATATAGACATAAATCATCAATTCACATTCAATTTTCATTAAAAAGATATCAAATATTTCAGCTTACCACAATTCAATGGAAATAATAAACAGTTTCGTTGACTGGCAATGAATAGGCACAAATTCCGATCTGCCTCTTGTCCCAGGCTTTTATTTTAGAAAAAAATATGCACTGGTGCTCAACGCACTGTTCTTAGTAGGTTTATTACAAGATGTGGCACGGAACAGACGCTCTGAACTGACTATATTGGCAGATCTAACCAATCATGCCATGTCTACACATCTTTTCAAAAAAGTACCCCTTCTATTCGTTTCCCATAACAACAGAAAACTAGTATTTGCAGTCCAACTAATCGTGTTTAGTCTTACATCTCATTCCCGCCAATCAAATAGGAGTTAACATGGTAGGCTATTTCCGTAACGTAATGTTTTTTCAAACACGTTATAAAAAAAATTTTATGAGCAGAAATGATTTCATGCTGTCAGGCACCCCCACTATTGTATTTTGGCCATAATTATTTTATTAACAGACTAAAGGCGTAACACATAACATATTCTTGGCTAGCAAGTCCTGCCCGTACAATAATATATAAGTTAAAGCGAGCTACATGGTGGCGTTCTAAATATGTGTTTTCCAAAGATAGTCGTATATTTGTTTTTTACCACGCGTTCACTTCTATGTCATAGGGTGTCTTCTGTACTTTCAGGAGCTTAGATGTAAATCAGTAGAATTTCAGGTTTCCTAATAAGCATTTTTCATGTTTTTAAACCTGATTCTTGTAGTAGTAGTAGTGTTTTTCTGACACTGTTTATTTGAAAAAAAGTTAGTGCAGGCCTTACACGTGGGATTGGCGTTACTATTAATCGCGCGACGCGTGTAGTGTTGCATGCTTCCTGCCTTCAGTCGTCCCTCTCTCTCTCCTACTTTCATCTGTCTTTTAGTTACGCCGTGTACGGAATGAATGAAATATTAAATCTAGGTCATTGATCAGCTTGCGTATCTCAAGGTTTTTCCAAGAAATACAGTACACGTTTCATTGAAGAAAGCGTGTAGTGATACAGTAGGCTTTTACTATCAACGTGAAAGCGTTACAATTTGCAGACGAAGTAGAAAACAAGGGGGATTTCGAGTACAGTCATTGTGACAGCACTGTTCTTTACCATTCTTCTTTCCTTTTATTAAATTTATTTGTTAGGCTTTGCATTTACGTTTTAATATATATATATGTGGATTAGAATTTCTCACGACAAATCCTCCCCACTTAAAACAGACGTTATATGTCAGTCTATAATTCTATATACACATAGAGAAATTTATTATTATTCCTGGGATTTAGGGTGATTCTCATCACACGGATGGCGGCTTAAAAAATCCGCTCCCAGATTTGTTTTTCCACTTATATACTCTATGCTAAACTCAAATGGCTGCATCAATAAAGACCAACGGAGTAATCTAGAATTCTCATGTCTAGCCTGTGCTAGAAACGACAAAGGTTTGTGATCCGTTGCAACTTAAATGCCTTCCCATACAGATAAATATTGAATTTCTTTATTGCCCATATTACTGCAAGACATTCTTTTTCGCTAGTTGAGTAGTTGATTTCAGCTTTATTCAACTTTCTGCTAGCATATGCCACTGGGCTTAATTCCCCATCCAATGCATCTGATTTCTGTAGTAAAGTTGCACCTAACCCAATATTACTGGCATCCGTCCTTACTATGAATTCTTGACTTAAGTCAGGTAATTTCAAAATGGGTTTACTTGTGAGCTTTTCCTTCAATTCTTGGTAAGTCATTTCACATTGTGGTGTCCATGTAATTCGATCTGGATTTCCTTTACGTGTCAAATCAGTTAACGGTGCACATATGGAATTAAAGTTTTTGATATACTTCTGGTAGAAACCACATAATGAGACAAAGGATCTCACGTCTTTCTTGGTTTGTGGTCTCGGGGCTTTCTTTAGTTTCTCTAAATTCTTTGGGTCAGGGGTCATGTTTCCCTGATAAACTGTGTGTCCCAAAAATTCCAATTCTTTACATCCAACGCAACATTTGGTTGGTCGGGCTGTTAAATTTGCTTCCCTAAGTCGATTAAACAGCATGTTCAGAGAGTCAATGTGTTCCTCAAATGTTTCTGTTGCTATAAGGATATCATCCATGAAATTTGTTATACATGGATTATTCAGAGGGTCCAATAATTTTCTCATCATTCTAGAGAAGACACTAGGCGCATTCTTCAATCCAAATGGCAATCTATTAAACTCATAGTGTCCTTCTGAGGTACTAAAAGCTAGGTATGGTCTAACCTCAGGCTTTACTGGAATCTGATAGTATCCTTTACTCAGATCCACTTTTGAGAAATATTTAGCTTTATTTAGTCTGGCAAACAGCTGATTTGTATCCGGCAATGGATCCACCTGTCCTTCTGTAATAGCATCAGTCTCCTGTAATCTATACAGAGTCTATGTTCTCCAGAGGGCTTCCTTAAGAGTACAACACCGGAACTATACGAAGACTCACTGTGCGAAATAATTCCTTCCTTCAATAGATAGTCTATCTCTTCCTTCAAAGCTTTCTCCTTAGCAAAAGGAATCGAATATGGTTTCATACAGACAGGTGTGGGGTCTATAAGTTTCATATCATATTCCAATAGGTTTGTATGCCCTGGTCGGTCTGTTAACACCTCTGCATGATTATTTAGAACCTGTTGCACTCTCTCTTTCTGAGTTTTCGTTAAATGTGTACTGATTTTCACCTGTGCTGCTGTCTCACAGGGGTGTAATGGATATTCAAATGATGAAAGTGGTTCCTTTTTCATCTCCATGGCGATGGACAAGGTCAACAAGTGTGTCTCTTCCTGATGTTCTCTTTCCAAATATTTCTTCAGGAGATTCACATGATAGATTTTTTCTTTCCCCTTCTTATCTATCTTATAATTTGTTCTAGACACCTTCTCTAGAACTGTATATGGACCCTGCCATCCAATTTGTAACTTATTCTGACTCCCGGGCAAAAGAAGCAGTACCTTCTCTCCCACAGCCCAATTTCTGTCTTTCGCCTTCCTGTTATAATAGGCAGCATGTTTCTTCCTGGCTTGTTTCAAATTTTCATTGGCAAGTTTCCAGCCAGTTTTTAAACGAGTGGTCAGCTCATTCACATACTGGTATGAAGATGTAATGTTTTCCTCTGCCTTTTCATCAGTCCACGTTCTTAACAAAGCTTCGAGTGGACCTTTTATTGGCCTCCCAAACAATAATGTTGCCGGGGCCATACCGGTTGAACTATGGGGTACCTCCCGATAAGCAAAGAGGGCGGCGTGCAGGTACTGGTCCCATGTATCTGGTTTTTCGTGTGCCAACTTTCTCAGGATCGACATCAATGTGCCGTTAAATCTTTCCACTTGGCCGTTCCCTTGGGGATGGTACACACAACAATGGAAGTGTTTGGCCTGGAAGATCCTGAAAACTTCTTCAGTTAGTTTCCCCTTGAACTGAGAGCCATTATCAGTCAAGATTTGATTGGGAAAGCCTAACCTTGTGAAAATTGTGAGCAATGCCTCTGCCACATGTTTTGAATCAATCGATGACAGGGCTACTGCCTCTCCCCACATAGAACAAGTGTCCACCAGAGTCAGAATGTAGCTGTTCCTTCTCTTGGTTCGGGTGAGAGGTCCCACAAGATCCACGGCAACTCTCTCAAAGGGTGTTCCCACTATGGGCATTTCCCCCAGAGTTGCTGGTGCAGTCCAATGTTTAGGTGCTACTCGTTGGCACTCTGGACAGGATTTTTACATATCGTTTGATATCTTCAGTTATTCCTGGCCAGAAATAGTGACAAGCTATTCGCTGTCCTGTTGCGCTGATTCCCATATGACCACTGAAGGGAATCGCATGCCCTAGTTCCAACACTTTAGTCCTATAAGAAGTGGGAAGGACCAGCTGTCCGTGACCATTGGATTCAGATCCAGCCTTCCTATATATCAGCTTTGTTCATTCATATAAAACTCATCCTCCCCATGCCTGGAGGTAGTTATGAGATTTTGGGCAACTTCATTGAAACCACGGCTCTGAGTGGTTTTGTGTCCTCAGCCTGTGCCACTTCCTCATCTCCATCTGGATGAGTATTTAATTGGATTATCCTCCTCCTTTTTTATTGACTGAGTGATCGTGGTCTGCACTGTTGCCAATATCACAGGTCAGTACGTTGAGATTGCCCCAATAAGACATATCTACACCCGCGCAATAACAGAGGGTAGATTGGCTCATTTATCACTGC